>JAGDQP010008780.1:0-61662 GCA_022664845.1 Lepisma saccharinum | reverse complement strand
GAGAGAGAGAGAGAGAGAGAGAGAGAGAGAGCTCCTGCGTAGCCTAGTCGGTAGCGCGCTCGACTTCATTGCGAGCGGTCCCGGGTTCGATTCCCGGTGGGGGCTCAAATATTTCGGTGTTCGGAGCTCCAGCTCTCCTCTCCCAACCCGTCTGGTCAGCGTGGGAGCAGTAGACCAACTCCTCCCTTCGGGGAGAGACCTCATCCACTAGTGGATTGAATATGGTTGTGATTTATTATTATATATATATATATATATATATATATATATATATAGTAATCGGGCGCAGAGCTAAATCTACACGATGAAAGAGCACGCAATTCTAGCTTTAGTTAGATGGTGACATACATTTATTAGTGCAGAGTCCTTAGAAAAATCTTTTTTTTTTTACCTTTCAGATTCTGATATTGTAGTATGAATCTTTTGCGGCGTCCAGCGAGGTCAGTTCATAAAAGGGGACGATACGGACTACCAATGGTCACCATTTTGTCAACTCCTCAGAAATTTCGACGTCGTAAATATTCCAACTGAACCCAGAACTACCTCGCTTAACACCAACATTTTATCCAAGTAGCAAGACATATGTCAAATTATACTAGCAATATCGGTAATACCGTAAATGTAATTCAGGCAGTTGGAATACATAGGGAAAAATTATCTCGGGGAAGATGACAAAATTTTGTCTCATGTATTGAAAATCCCGTCCCTCGCCAAATTAGTAGCCGAAACTATTGAAACCAACGACATTCTGAAACTACATACATTGTGTACCAACCAAAGATTTTCTATATCACAGGTATCTCCAACACTACTAGCAAACGATCTTCTAAACCTTAAGTCTAAATTAATAAACCGCTATAAACTTGCAATACCGAAATCACAAATTTTAGAATACTACAATCTTAGGACGACGTCCTGTAATATGACACCTAATGAGAGAGTTATAGTCATACACAATTACACATCCCTCTAATTCATGCAGATACTAATTATGAATTGTACTCTTTGGGAATTCTCCCCTTCCATTTTAAAGAATCCACCTGTTTTATAAAAAACATAATTCTTATTAGCATTCACCAGTTCTACCCTGCGAATTCTCACAAAATTTCATGCAAAACCAGGCCTGACCTACTGTGCAAAATTCCGGAAACGACGTCTCGTTCCCCAATTACATCCGAAGAATGCGTTAAACACTTATGGCACCAATAATCCTTATTAGAAATCCAGAATAATTGCGAATTGTCCTGCACACAGCGTAATCAGTATTAATAGCACAATTAGGAAGATTCACACAGAAGAGAATTTTGTAATTGCTTAAAGAATAACCTGTCCTCAACAGACAGGTGCAATGCAAATTGAATTCCCTTGTGAATACAACCTCAAGTTAAAAGAAAATAACTAATTTCGGCCTCTTTCCCCTGCCGCCAAGCCACCACGAAAGAAATATGAATTGTAAATTTTTACCAGCTGTATGGACAAGACTAAACACCCTTCAGCTGTCATTCCCTCTATTAAACCAACCAGAGTTCAATTCCTTGGAACATACTTTAAATTAGAATTGGATTACTCACTTACAAGGCATAAATCTATCTATCCAAGATTTATGTCATTTTGAGACATCAGCGGATCATACTTGCGTTCATGAAGTCCCTAAAAGCCCTGTTTTACAATTGTATCAACCTGGTCCATCGTTCTATCACTTATCCTGCTCTACCTGATGACTAAATTACGGATAGTGTTCCATCCTTGCATTTTACAACCGGTGAAAGCCCAGTTATTGAATGAGATAACTTACACACTCACCTACGTAGCTTTAATATAGTCTTATGTATACTTATTGGCCTTGCAGTCTACCATTCAAAGTTTAATAGAATCTCTTGTCGGACTTCTCAGCAATAAACCATCCTAATAAACAATGACCAAAAATCGCCCCTTAGATCGAGACAGGTAGCCCCAAATTCCAGTAAATTATGACTATTTATGTTCCTTGCCTTAAGTATATCCAGTGTTGTCAACCCACTGCTATTGCCGACCCTTCTTCACAGCGGAATAAATATGGTACCGAATTACCACGTAATAGTATATGAAGCTTCTTTCCCTATAGTAGTGAACTTATCACATGAACACGCTGTTTCTAGTAGTAAATTATGATAAAACATGTCCCCTCCTCCTCACGAGACAAACTTGTTCCTAGACACTTCAATTTTTTGGATATCCCTTAATTTACGTTGCGAGGATCTATATTAGAAGCCTAATAGTAAGTAACACTGTTTGTACCACAATTCCATCCAAAATTCTACTCTCCCGCATCTCGAGATATCTTATTTCGAAAGAATTCGGTCTAATATCAAACATGATCGTATTTGGCAGACTTATGTACTCTTGTTAAATTAAACTTCTGGACCCGTTTCTATTTTCCACGATTCAAATACAGGGATTCGTCAATTAAGCTCGAACTCACTTGACCCAGACCAAATATGTTGTCTATTAACAGAACCAGAACTAACTATTTGTATTACCAACCTTTTGCCAAATGCCTAATTTCACCAAGGTACACCCTCTTAGGAATAAAACTACCTCTTATAAACCGTAAACAGACTAACACCCTTTGTCAAGTTCAATCGATACTTTTTAGAAAGCAAGATGAACTTTGCGCAGTAGACTTTCCCATGAACATAATCATTAGACAAGATCAACAATATCTTATAAGGCTCTCCTACTGTGATCTTTCAACTGGGTCAGTATGTTTAATCCGAAATTTAAATACAAACGAAGCAAAATATTGTCTTAATGCTCCTTTTTAAAAATGTGATGGATGTTAAGAGACACTCTTCCTTATTTTGCAACGAGGCTAAAACTTATACGGTAATACATCTCTTCAATGTCACTAGTGTCCTCCATCTACAAAAAAAGTTCAAACTATTAAGACCAATTACCGCGACGCCTCGGTCCATAAAATTGTAACTACTCATGGAACATTACTAGTAAACCTTGGTTGTGAGTGTAATATTTCCATTGGTTTAGAACCAAATACCGTCACCAGCCACGCACTATTCACCTGTATTACGGAATAAACTTTACCAAGTGAACTCATCAGGATGGAGGACCTGAATGAGAAGACTTCCCCCTACCTCTGCCACGAATGTCTAATAAAGATAGATAATGAGGACAACACAGCCTTTAATTCCCTCTTAATAATATCTAGTGTTCATTAGCAATAGTATGTGTTTGCCTTCTTGCCATTATATAGACATCTTTGCATTTTGAAAATCGATTGCAACAATTAAGTAAGGACGATCCTATTTACATAGAAGTAAACCGAAATCTTTCCCCCCTGTCCCTCTCTCCTTGGCTCAGGATATGCTGTATAAATGAGATGTGGCCACTTAATTAGTACTATAGCAATACCTAATTATATGTTCAGACAAGTAATGAAGTGTAAACAAATTCCGTAATACAATTAGAATTTTTAAAAAATAAATTTTGAAATATCGTAAATATTGCTTTTTCAGCTTATAAATTCTGTTTTCTGGTCCCACGAATCGAAACTTCTCAGAAGATGTCCACTTTAACCCGAAACAGACGAAAATGTCCCGATACGTTGCGTTGATCATCGACCAAGGGCCACCACCTTCTCGCTTCCGGATTAGCAGCATTGTGAAAAATACATATCTCCCAGATTGCTGATAGACACTCGAACATACAAGGGAGCAATAACAAACAGCAACTATCATACATGAAACAACAAGCGGAATCCACAATTTTAGTTTGCAACCAGAAAAAAGGATTGGAATTCCATGTCTAATTTATTTCCATATGTGCTTATAAAAGAAGATATATATATTTTTTATACTTGTAGGTTTTGATTTTTATCGTTGTACATTATTTGTTCAGTTTCTTTTGAAAAGACAGAAGGAGAATTGTGCAACAACGCAACCAGAAAATGCGAACTTGCAACAACATAAACAAAGCTGAATAAGAATGTACCATCCCGCAATCCTTTTCTACAAACCAGCCCCCTTTTCCCTTTAAGCATGACCATACTCACATATAGGGTGATTTCAAAATAATTTTGCATTTATCACAGACCCATTCTTTTGTTCATTAAAAGTATAAAATATTCTAGAGGTAAACTCAGACATCATGATGCTCATTCAATTCAACATACTACGCGGTATGTCAACCATTTGCTCTCGAAATAACAAGCTATGCACCTGACTATCCTCAGGATAGCCTGGATGTATGCAACCTTTCACTTGACATTTATATCTTCACTTACTAAAATTTGGTGCACCACATTACTTATTTTAGAATTTCAAACGCCTACGAAGAGAGTCTTCTCAATTTAAGAAATATTCGGTAATCGCATACACTTTGTTTAATATTTAATCCCAGGTATGTCATGAATATATGTACTTAATCAGCCAATGGCTTAATTTTCATTAACTACAGTTTCTATTGTTGTAATATACGTATAGTGTATAGCTGTATTATGTATATTATGTGTCATTATGGCCTTTCGGTATATCTTACTTATTTTATGTACAACTTTGTATAAATTACACGTCTTTTCCTTTGCTCTATTATGTATATTATGACTCGACATTTTGACATTTTGGCTGAACATTGCTATAGATACGAGATATCTTTGTGTACTTACATACCTTTTATGTCTTAAATATTTGTATTTTGCGTGTACGCCTTATGTACCTTCAGTACTCCTTGAACACTGTCAATCTTTATCAATGTGTCGATCTTGCCTAGATTAGGACTCATTTCTTTTTTCTTTCTATTTTTAATGTTGTATTATTATTATTACCTTCGATTTATTATTAACTCCCTCATATTATTTTACATTTTTAGTGTAACTAAGACGGTACCGAAACATCAGTGATTGGACAGCACAATTGAGCGTCATCATACATGAGCTCTGGTTACAACTCCGACTTTGTCTTATACAAATGCCGCACATATTAAATTGTGTCCCCTTTTCGGTTAGTTACTAAACTTGTTTATTGAATCTAAATATATTATTACGCCAATTATGCTTCAAACAATAACCTGAAGTTTCGACGACCAATTTCGTGGCGCGTGCCATTTCACTCGATATGATTTTGTTGAATGTTTAGTCTAAATAATAACCTTGCTGGTTTATTGATTATGTCCCAACTGTATATATGATTATTCATGAGTATTATTACTTCTTGATGATTTTATTCACTTATCCCTATATTATATTACTCCTGATTTCTTTATTTATTTAATCATTTTAACATCCTGTTTCAATTGTACGATTCATTTATTCTTATGATGTTACTTATTAAACCGATAAATATGGTGTGTAATTTTATTCTTGCTGTTTATTTTTTCATTATGTTTGATTTACTTTTCATTATGTTTGATTTACTTTTCATTATGTTTGATTACTTGATATTTATTATAATTTGTTCCTTTATTATGTTCATGTTCATAAGCTAACCCAGTGGAAGAGTTGGACCTAATTTAGATTTTAATTTTCCCGCTCCTTTTTCATGTTTCGTAACTCTTGCACCTGAATTTTTCTTTCTGTGTAATTATTGGAACAATTATTTAAAAGTGCACCGCGGGGAACTTGACACACATACATTCTCTGAAATATTAATTTAAATTGATGAGATGGATTATCTTTGATTTCCCTACTATGCACAGGCTTCTCCCCAAA
Organism: Lepisma saccharinum; assembly: GCA_022664845.1. Taxonomy (NCBI): domain Eukaryota; kingdom Metazoa; phylum Arthropoda; class Insecta; order Zygentoma; family Lepismatidae; genus Lepisma; species Lepisma saccharinum. Next base: position 55,961 of record JAGDQP010008780.1, on the reverse strand, counting down.
GGAGAAAATGAATGTGATTTTTATTATTTCTCATATATAGGAATACAGCCTGAGATCGCATAATATCTTCAAATAATATTCTTGCTTATAGAAAAACCATAATACAGAAACTAAAAGTGTTAAGTGATGTGGAAATCATCCTCTGACACTGAAATATACGTATTTCTGTAGGCTCAACTGAGACCTTCAAGAAAAGCGTCAGTTGACGTTAAACTACAATCCCCTCACCAACGCCCTCAAAGCCTACTACTGACAGCTCAGTTTTGCGTCAATATTGGTAGATTCCTCCAGGATATACTAACCTATATAAATTCGAGTTTTGTCCTTGACATTAAGGATTAGTACCTCAAAGATATATCGTAGAACTTTTTGGACTTACACAACGAATCCGCAATTCTGATCTTAGTTGCATAGCTCATTATGATAGATTTTGCATTTTACTGATATGGAAAGTGTACTCAGATTCCATATGTAAAAACTTTACTTGTAAATAAACATTTTTCATTTATTAACTTGAACTTGTAGTTCGGAGTATTCTTTGGTTAGGTAAATTTCCAATTCCAAGTTATTTACTTCATTTACAGGAAAGCAGCAAGGCATTAGTAACTAGTCGGATCTCGGCTGATGTTCTTTAATCTACGCTCCTACAACATAAATCGAAACTATTTCAGCGGTTGTCGCTAAACACGAGTCCATTTTAACTAATTAGTATATTCCACTCCGATTCTCACTTTATCAAAAATAACACCTCAGTGGGCGTATCAATATGTAATTCTGAGGTGTTGCTTTTAGACCTATATCATCGCAACCTTGTACTAGGATATCTACCCTACCCGGTTCCCGTGTGGGTTAGGACGCTAATCCAATGACTGCTAGGTCCCAGGTTCGTGTTCCAGCTGGGTCATGAAATTTGGGATTGTGGATTTAAAGTAGAACGTGAAGGATAATCATGACGGGTCGAAGTCAAAAAGTACTATAGTGACCGATACAAAATACAGTTTACCAAACTTTTTACTATGATATATGTATTTCCATGCAGTGCATCTATATCTTCCCATTTAAAATCTACATTATCCACGGATGCGAGGAGCTGTTTCAATTAATTTAATGTTAGTCCATTTCGGTCCCCTTTTCTTAACAGTCGCGTATTGTAATACAAAATTAAAGGTAAGGCATCACTTTGTTTTAATGTGCTGCTACTCTAGAAACCATATGATATTTCATTGCCTATATAGTATCTACATATGTCATTTCTGAGACACGTCGTTACTGTTTGAGGAAGGTTTCTCCGAATTCCAAATTGTACCAGGATATAGTATAGTTTTCATTTAATGTAAGCATATATTTTCTTAAATTAATAAAGAACTGGTGAAACGTTGTAGTGCATTCCAATTTATTTTCAAATACTTGTAATTAGGTACTTACACTATGGTTTACGAAACTACCAAGTTCGTCGCACAGTAACAAACGTACGCTCGATGTTTTTTTTTTATCTTCGGCAACATAAAGCAACCCACTTTTCATCTCAAACACCTACTTCTCGAAGATTCCCTCTATCACTGTCCTCCGATCGTCTTCCCAACGGTCTCTTTCCATCCAACTTTCCAACCAGGATGGAATATAATCTTTGTTTTGCCCCGTCCGATGTACATGGTCTGCCTATTCCAGTCGTCGCGGTTTTATTATTCTTACAACATCAGGTGAGTCGTACAGTCCCTTAAGTTTTTCAATATGCAGTCGCCTCTATTCTCCAGTCATTTCGTCCCGTTTTGGCCCGTATAGCTTTCTCAAGATCTTATTTACAAACACTCATAATTGATATTCATCTGCTAAGGTCGTACTCAAAGTTACGTAAAGTATTACCGGCAGAATAACCGTTCTGTATATTTTGAATTTCAACTTTCTTGATATTAATCAAGAGGTTAGGAGTTTCTGGACTGAATAAAAACATGCCTTGTCCGATATTAATATTTGTAATAATAATAATGAGTTGTTATTTCAACATATAAATGTATGGAGACTATGGGGTTTGCTCTAATTGAACAATCTTTCTCTAAAGAATGTCTAGAATTTCTAATATCACGCCAGTTTATTGAGCTTCACGCAAAAGTAATTTCAGCGTAATCTACTCAGACTACGTGGTGAACTGCGTAGAAAGACGTTATCTACGTTTCTGGACATCCGTATATTGGACAAAATGGCTTGCTTTTAATTTTAAGATTCGAACTACAGAGGTTAGAAAGTCCTGATTTGTTTAATGACTCGTTATTCCTAAGATAATTTATATTATAAATATGAACTTACGAAATTGAAATTCCTAATCTTTTAAAAACTGTCCCTAAAATGAACTGGTAGATCTCGACTTTAAAGGATTCTGAATTCTGTAAACCATCAAAACGTAAAATACATGCACATAAGTCAAGCTTATTTAGGTATGACCAAGATGGCATCCTCGTCCTTTACAGTAACGGCGGAAAGGGGGGGCAGCGGAGACCCCGCCCCTGGCCCCAAGTGTCAAGGGGGTGGCCCGCTGCTCAACAGTGGGACGATAACGAAAGAAATTGGGACAAAATCCCAAAAATTAAATAAAAAAAAAGGTCGAAAACCAGCTTGTGTTTTAGTGAAATGTGCAACAGGCTCTAAACTACTTCGTTCGTAATTCTGAAACGCATAACCATTTAGTGCATGTCCACTAAAATTTGTTATTTTTTTCAACATTTTCAGAACGCGGTTATGTATATTTTCTGTTTGCAGCAGAAATAGAGGCAAATAACTTATGTAAATATGGTAGGCAAAGGCGTTGTGAGGTATTTGAGAGCCCGAGGCATATGTAGAAAATGTCGCCCCCCGTGTTTATTGGAATTTTATTTACTTTAATTTTAATATATTGTGTAAACATTGAAAAACAATACGTAATAGTGAGCGTGTCACTAATTACATTTTTGTAATTTTTACGAATAAAATATTTTAACAACTCCAATTCCCTGTGATTTGCGTGAAAAATAAAACGATCTGACAAATATTTATTTAGACGCTTAGTACATTTGGAGTTTTTCTTTTATATATAGTTTTCGACGTTCCAGACTTGAGCCCTCCAGCTTTGTCACCCAAGGCAGGTGCCTTACCCTCACTAAGGCACTGATGGTAGGTTTTCTAGTTCGGCTACAGTGCAATCATATCTTTAACGTAGTTGAGAGCTATGTCCGAAAGTTTTTTGTAATATATGAACATCAAATAAACTATATTTCCCAAATTCATCGAAACATGCACACACACAAAAGGCTAGGCGAGCAAAGCTCTTATTTTTCGTTTATATAAAGTTTAGAATAAATACTTTCAGGGCATCCAACATTTAGCTGCCACTAGCAGCAACCTACAAAACCTCCCCAAAAGGGAGAAAACGCGTTGCGCAAGTAAATACTTGGCGATTATGCGTATAGAATTCGCACCCTTTGTAAATTAAAGATAACGGAGAAGTGAAAGACTGGTTAACAGTAGTAACGATGTAGGGAAATTGGGTGCAATGGGAGCTAGTGTGCAAGTGATGGATCAGACTCATTAGAGGGATGGGGTGGAAATGGTACCCACGCTCTGACTTCTAAGGCGCAAAAATCATGTCAGGTCTTCCATGAGTTCTTAAATCGAAAAGGGGATATAAATCTTTCAGAAGTGATGATTGCATTCCTGATTAGCCCTGAGCTCTTGTGAATAATTGGAACATTTTATACAATTTAATACTACGTACGTGTTCGACCCATTATTACAAAAATTATAAATGATATTTACTTTCCTAGACGCACACGCAAAGCGTACTTGAAATATTACTGCGGCAGGTATAAGTCACTTGCCCATTTCGAAAGGGATTCTTCTGAAAAAAAAAAAAAAAAAAAAAACTGAAATTGAGATATTGGCAATGTTGAGTTCCTTTTATCACTTTCGAACACATTAGTAAAATTATGAGATTCCAAATTCTTCAAATGCATTTGAATTTCGTTTGAAATTAAAGGACAGAAACATAACAGTAACAATTGTCTGTAATTTTATTTTTTTAAATGTTATTTTACAAAAATAAAATTTTCGTAAACTATTATCTTCTCCAAAATTTTCCCCGGCGTTTAAAAATTAGAAGTGTTTGTGTCAATTTTCTAACATTTATGGTGATTGTTGAAGGACCCGTTTGGAAATGGAAGCATGGAAAGGTAATTGCTAATCTCTCTGTTTTTCACATATCTATATTCCGTCTACTACGTGTATGTAAAGCATATGGCATACCCTATAAGCCCCTTACCAAGATCAAAACAGTATTTCCTCAGTGTTCAGATCCTCAGTAGCACACAAACGTTAAAATTACGCGGATTAGACATTAGTACCGAAACGTTATTGTAATTCTAAATGTACCGAAATATCTGTCTGCTCAACGATTTATACGACGTTGAATAATAGTTGAGAAGAAACGGTGAAGTAAGTGGTTTAGGTGGCGAAAACAGTATGAATGCTGTTTATTGGTATACACACATTTAGCTTCATTTTATCCGTAGCTTTTATCATAATGAACGGTGTTAATTTTCCAACAGTAAATTTTCCAACCGCTGCTGTGGGATTTGTACTCGGTAAGTTCTGCAAACCTCATTGGTAGCTCTTTGCCTTATCCCTTCTTCCATGGATCCAGCTTGAGAATCACTCCTTTTTTACGGTATTTGTAGTAACAGGCAGTATATAACGCAGTGCTGCAACTCCAGAGGCGTCATTTCTCATGTAAGAATTAGAATAAAAATAATTCTCTTTCCTTCTTTCTTTGTTATGCGTATTGTAATGGGAAGTAGATCATTGGGTCAGTATGTTAACATAACCACAATGAAAACAAACCACGAACAACAACAACTACATAATTCTGCATAAACAACCCAAGAAACAGAATACACTAACACCAAGCGGTGAAGTTTGGAATCAGTGGAAATACGCCTACTAAATTGGGATATAAAAAGCCAGTCAAGAGCCTTCGAAGTATCACTTACTCGCTTGGAATAGTGGTCACCTCTTCTTCCCTGACCTGGACTGGAGTCAGGACTCTTTGCTAACCCCCGACTTGGACTGGAGTCAGTATACCTAAACCTTGCTAACTTGGACTGGAGTTAGTATCCGTGCACTAGACACTTTCCACTCCGAAAATCCCAAGTCAAAGATATCGCTACAATAGAGGTGAACCACAGGTCAAGTCATTACAGAGTCCACGTTCGGGACACTCTTTTTAATAACTGTAAAGTCATTGTATGTTATATAGTATTGGAACATTTTGTAATACATTTGGTGTCGGTAAAAACGTCAATAAGTGTGTTGCTCTATTATTTCATAAAGTAATCACTATAATAAACGATCCTTGGTCATACGGGCTCTACTTGATTCAATCGTATATCTAAAGACTGTGCTACCACGTCATATACGAACATTTCGCTAACAGTACTTAACCAAACACAATAGATCATTACGGTATTTTTTTCTTCTTTAACACTTTGACCATCGCTGCACTGTTCAATTTATATTTCTCAATAAGTATAATATGTCACCTTACAAAAACGCATATAAAGCGTAATTTATGTCATAGTTGAAAAAAACTTAACATTAACGCTTTATTAAAGAAATTAAATCCACCCTGCCTTTTTTGCAATAGGGGAGTTCGTCCCACTGTGCACTGGTGTCCACAAGTGAATAATTGCTCGTAAAGGTAAATCAGTAGGGCATCTCGATGGTAGTCGGTGATGCAGTAACTATATCATGGCGTTCCAGGACTCTCACTAGTGCGCTTGATTGTGGTCGAATAGTTCTAAAGCATGACTCTCCACGATTTCAATATTCATTATCATGCATAGATTATAGCGTGTGAACAGGAAGTTCTCCGTCTTCGCTAGTAAGTCCCACGCTTGTTCATCAGTTTTACGGGAGGCTCAGAATAACGGGAAAGTTCGCGATTGTGTTCGCGAAAGGATTTTAATCAAATTCAGTTACCCCGGGCCCCAGATTGCCTTGCGCCTTCATTGGTCCACCATCCTATTAAATTATACATCAGTATGACAATCTGATTAAATTTAATAGAAGTTTCTTGTCTGTCCACAGAGGGGACAACTTGTTGAGGGACAATGAGTTTTACGTTAATTTACGACTTGAATTCAGTTATTTCCGTTTCTAATTTTCCGATTGTTTCTGCTATGAACTTAATATATTAAAGATAATTTTTATTAAAAAAAAAAACAACACTTAACTATTGAGCAGAAAACAATATTCGAGGGTTAGGGGATAAATCATGACAACTATTTTCTCTCTCTCGTTAATGCGGTACAGCACGCAATTTCGAAATGTGAAAACGCACGGTGCATCTGTTAAGTACCGTTAAATATATGATCAGTGCAGGTCGCGTGCACCAGGGATAGGTAGGAACGTACGAGAAAGCCATAAACCGAAGTATGGTGTTACACATCTTTATTAGTTACAGCACTATATTGATAATACGCGTACATAAGCAAGATGTGCACACATACCGCCCTAGGAACCTTCAAAGTTATCTCCCAGATCAACTACAATGCGCGACCAGTGATGTGGAAGGCATCTAATACCATCCACCTGATCAGATTGGAGTAGAAACATCTCACGTTTGGTGAATCGCATGCTCGCTGAAATGCTGATGCCCACCTAGAGACAGTTTGGTATGGAAATGCATTATGACCCACTGCTAGCATCACTTCATTGTGGTATTCCCTGTCACTGTGCCCTCGAAGAACGGCTTTTTCACATACGAATGCAGTTCACTCCAAGTAACTGTTATCTTTCACGACGATTGACTCAGAACTAAATGTCTAGCGCCTTCTTTGCAAAACTCTAGTACACGCTGCGACTTAGTGATGTCTTTACGTACTATGGATTACATGATCTTCGGGACGTACTATATCATATTTCTGTCACCTTTCTATCTCGGGAATGAAAAGAAACGTTACCATGAGTTATGCCTTCACCCTTGTATCAGAAAACAGTAAGAGGGGACAGTCCATATAGACGACAAATGACAGCTAGGCTAGGTTTTGACAGAAGAAAATGAAACAATTTTAAATCTAAGTGCATGCATGCTATCTCTATACAACAGGAAGGATATCATAGTTACGTTAAAAATTATTTTGTTTCTTATTTTTAAGCTGGGACAACATTCAAGCACATTAATTTCGCAATGACCCTGATACAAATGTTATACTTTGGTGTAGTTTTACACTGAATAACACATGCTTAACATTGGGTAACATAATGTATGAACGATTTTTTTTAACGCTGCCAGTCCCTGAAGAAGAATTTACACTTAACTCATTACGGATTTTATTTTGCCTTCCAGAGGAAAAATTCCAGCCCATGTGAATGTGTACTTCAGGTGGGGAGTGAATAACATTGAATTTTGTAAATATATGTATACGTGTGTGTGAGAGTGTAAAATCTTTGTAAAGCTCCAACGATGATATTCGTTCGGCAGATCTAAAGATAATCATGGAAGAACATACGTGTGTCTGCGTGATCAGTGTTTGACACAACGATGCTTGCCTAGAACTAGTTCGTAGTCCATGTCCCTAGACCCTGATGGTGTCAATAATGTAGAAATCAAGCTAGTTGTCTCAGGTCTACCCTTATTGGGACAATACGCCTCGTCACTGCTCTGTAAACACTGATGCCTGATGTAAATGAATTCCTCTTGCATATAATTTCCTACAAGACACATTTCCAATAACCAAAATATCGTGCATATATTAACCACTGAATATAATTGTTTACATATTGTAAAAAAAATAGTACTGCAAAGGAGTTGATTCCGTTATTAACTAGTATATCATAATAGAGACATATTCTACTTCTGTATTTCTAACCTGCAACTGATGTTTCCGTTTGTAAACAATCTTTTGTATCAGCAAGAAATGACTGGTTTAACATGTCATACGCGTAATTAATTGTTTTGATTAAATATGACTTGAGGTCGTATACGATGTAAAATGATTATGTGCAAAATAACAAACAATCCTTGAAATTCAAATGTTAACAGAACGAGTTATCTTGTTTAACTTTCGATCGTAAAATTTAAGAGATAACTACTGTAGTTATTGTTGTATCTTGTCATCTAATTGTCTTCTTTACACACATTATTTCCTTTGTTTTCTGTTAGTTATAATTTTGATACGTATTACTATCTAGTCTCGAGCATCCTATCTATTTAGTGAAGCTTCTATTTAATGGAAATAAAGTGTCATATTTAGTTTTGAATTGATGTGACCGGGCGATATCATCATTCGTATAGAATTCTCTCTCGCCAAGATAGTATCGTTTACATTTTGCACGCATTTAATTGATGGAAGTGGTATATTCTCGTGTAGAACCTCAGAGTTACAAAACCGTAATTGCAAGATTATAATAGGAATAAGACAATGGACAAGTCTAGTAATCAGACATACCTTAATTGTTTATAAGGTCATACCTATTAAGCACAATGAAAGAATAATACACATGCAAGAGAACGTATGATTGAAGTTAAGTTGTGAATGAGAAGTAATAGTATTTAAATATTTTGCATTACACATTTTTTCTCAGTCAACAGTGAAAATACAACATGATTACTTTTTTATCATATATTACAAAGTAGGGCCATATGTAACCACAACTTATTATGTTTCACGCTATGTCTTCCGATACAAATATTTTAACAATAGAATAAGCTCTAAGTAATCCAGTACTAACTAAACTCAGGAATCACACACAAGCATTCTATCGGCTTATCCCAAAATATTGCCGTATGTGCGATGAGCGCGGCAATGACGTCATCTGTCAAGTCTATAGTTAAACAAACGGCACGTGCCATAGCGGAGTCATATGGGGCACTTGACTGTGCAACAGTGTGTAGAAGGAGGACGGTCTACTACACGTTTTGGAAGTGTGGCTTGTGTCTGATCATGGCAGTGTCGTAGAAGCACATAACGCCAATAGAAAGGAGATGTGTGCAGCTGAATAACGATGCCCTGCGAGCTGTGGTGGAGGCAAATCCAAAGCAAACTATTGAAGAACGGGTCATCAAACTCCATGTCATTAAACCGTTGATCGTCATCTGCAGAACCTTGGGTACGTGTAGGAACTCGGAAATGGGTACCCCATGCGTTAACGTCTCAACAGAAACAGCAGTAAATTGATATCTGCAGTTCCCTGCTCATCCTGCGCAGATGCAAGAGACTTCTGGATAACATGGCGACATGTGATGAGTGAGTCCTCTTGCCATGACATGACACTGAATACCTAAAGAGAGACGCAGAAACTTTGCCGAAACAGAATTTATACCCTTGCAAAGGGATGTTGAGGGATTTCTGGGATATTCATGGTCTCAAACGGAGGGAAACTTATCAGTTTGACTTTAAAAGTGGCAGATCCTTTTACATCGCTTAGTATTCTCATTCCCTATTTACAGTTCATATCCTAAACCGCTGGAGCTAGAAACACCAAATGTGGTACGAATGTACATCGTAACTATTATATTAAGAAAATATTACAAAATGTTGAAAAAGTCCCCATCTTGGATAAAAAATGGCTTCCAAACTTAATGTTGTATAGAGGGCATAGCCTAAACTGCTGGAGCTAGAGAAACAAAATTTGGTACGAAGGTACAGCATCACTAGTAGGTTACGAAAATGTTACAAAATGTCCCCAAAGACCCCATCGTGGATTCAAAATGGCGGACCCTAGAAATCCATATTCCAAACCATTTGAGCTAGAGATACGAAATTTGGCATAAAGGTGTATCACAAGTAGTTTAGGATAGTATTGCAATATTTTGAAAACGTTCCCATCTTGGATTCAAAATGGTCCCTCAAAACCATGTTTCACACTGTTCGAGCTTGACAAATGAAATTTTGTATGAAGGTGTATGACCAAGAGTAGGTTACAATATATGGGGCAAACCTTCTATTTGGGGCCGCATTCTCTGGGGCCTATGGAGTAGATATGTACCATGGGGGCGGAGTCCCCCGGAGAGTCTGGTCACGATAGCCACATGAGGATCAAAAAGCTGCCATGTTGAATCCAATCAAGCCGAATATTCATACTATATCGACCAAACCTGCACATTTCGACTCAGACCAGTTTAAATATATTCAAATCGTTTTAAAATATATTTAAATGGTTTTCATATATTTTCGGTACTACTGGCCGCCATCTTCAAAAAACAGACTTTTTCATAATCCTCGACGTTAATGTGAAAATTTTAACAAAGTCGTTCGTTTCATTTATTTTCGGTACCTTCGGCCGCCATCTTGATTAAAATATACTTTTTCCCATATCATCGGTGTTTATTGCACAATTTCTACCAAACCTTCATGTTTCTACTCCGACCCATGTAGTTGAATATTTTTTCATGATTTTTACTACCACCGGCCGCTATCTTAAAAAAATGACTTTTTCCTATCACTTCGGCGTTTATGGGAATATTTCAACCAAGCTATTGAGGATCAAACGATATTACCTTTTCCTTTATTTGCGGAACCTTCGGCCAACATCTAAAAAATAATAGACGTTTCCTTATATCGTCGTTGTTTATTGCCCAATTACAACCAAACCAACATATTTCGACTCAAAGAGATGCACCTCAACGGCTTTCATTTATTTATGGCACCTGCGGCCGCCAAATCGAAAAAATGGACTTTTCCGTACGTCTTCGCCGTTTATGGGAATATTTAAACCAAACCAACATATTTGGACTCAAAGCAATGTCCAGAATCTCAATGGTTTTCATGTATTTTCGATACCGTTGGATTCGTCATGATCAGAAACGATGAGGAAACTATGAATGTTACAGAGTTTAAGCCATACACTATTGGATTCATAATGGTCTGAAACCGTGGAATAACCTACAACTTTGGCACTAAAATTGGTAGGTCCCTTCTATTAACAGTCGCTTAGTATTCTCCATTTGTGCCCCTCCTAGATCTCTGAATCTACAAGTCCGACAGAGATGGTCTATACACCGTTGGATTCGTCATGTTCTGCAACGCTGAGGAAAACAAAGAATGTGACTCTAAAACTGGCAGGTTCTTTTCAATCGCTTAGTATTCTTCATTTCTGCGCGTACAATATTTATGTAGCTACCAGTTCGACAGATATAAAGATTCCAGACACCGTTGGAATTGTCATGGACACCGGTGGAAAAATATATGACTTTGACTCTGAAACGATGAGTAACCTCCATTTGTCCCTGTGAATTTAACTCTTCCTTTGGATACGTTATAAGATAATTTTAATTTATACAAGGGCGCTTTGGTTTTGTCTACAGTTAAACCATTACTTAGCTTGTTTAGTTATAGTTTTCAAACAAGATATAAGAAGAAAGGTAAAAATTGTTAATACAAGATCATCGTAGCATATCAAAGGAGGCATGTTAACTGTTCACAAAAGAATTCTCATAAAATCCTCATTAGATTCACAGTAGAAACTAATATATCTTTCAAAATAGAACACACACTATTTTGTATTTCGTGGATACTTTAAAGTATGTCTAAAACTTTACTAAGGAATTACCAGGTATTGCTTCGGTTGTATGGCTAGTAAATGCTGAGTCGAAGCTGAGAACGAAGACTTATGTAGAATTAAGAACACGGTGCTATGTATTTCCAGTCCTTGCATGGGCAGATTTATGGGAGGCATGGGAGCATTAACCCCAATCGTTTCAGAATGACTTTAAATGTCAATCTAAAAGATAGCTTTTAAAGTAATTCCCCCTCGAGTCTCTTTCCTAAATCTGCTCATAAGTCCTTGGTTCGAGAGCAGTAAGCACGTCTCTCAGTCTTTTGAATTTGGCCAATTGTATAAAATTCATCTTCTTCTCCTATATTTGTCCCTTCACTATCCTCATATTTACAGAGTCCACCATCTAGAAACATGAAGTTAATTTTATTGGAAACCATAAAGAAAAATAATATTACGTAAAATACAAGAAGGGATCACATAAAATCCATACGCCCAATATTCGAGTTATGTCTGTTTGCAGAAAAATTTTAAAGTATCAAACGCCGCATCTATGAAAGTTATAAATGTAAAAACGTCTCTACTACCAGACATGTTTATGCTGTACAAATTTTGTAAGTGATGAGGCTACCGTCGGCCCTTCTTTGTGATTCTGAGATTAAAGTGAAACAATACTTCTTTAGCATTTCACATGCAATATAGAGCGAGACGGAGATCGGGCAATATAACTATAAGTGTTTTAAGTAAAAAAACTGGATTTAAAATGTTTGCATTAAATTTTAGAAACAATCTTTAAATAAAATAACATTTACGGAGATGTTTATTGGCCTAAATATTGCAAACAAAGGTTTGATCGAACACGAATTTTGGCAAATAATTATAGTTTGAGTTTCTTATTCATATTTTATGGGAAAATCTGTACCATAAGTTGAATCTTTATAATTCGGATGCTTACCAAGTAAGAAATATATTCGTTACTTTGATAAAAAAAAACTTACAGATAGAGTGTCAAATTCTCTCCCGAAGAACTATCAACCATCACTGAAGAGAATATAAAAGCTGATGTCAGGAATGGACTTTATTTAACTTCCTGTTTATTTTAAATTGTCACTTTCTCTTTATAGGTTACTTGTTGAAACTGTTATAGTATGACCAAGTTCCCATGGCTGACTCAAGAGTGCAAAGAACAAAAAAGGAAAAATAATAGTAAGAAACTTCTTCGAAATTTAAAATACCATTAATTAGAGAAAAACATTGATTAAGACTGAAATGAGGCTTTTATTAGTAAATCAGACCAAGAGAGCCAGACTTCGATTCTACCACATCCACTGGTATTTAAGAAAGTAAATGCACAATTTTTCTTCCCTTTGCTCTTCTCAAACTGCTAACAGAATATCAGAGATTATATACTCTCTAGCAAGGAATCGCAGAGGCAAATAATGAATAATACGTCCTGGAAACAGTCTCTGATTTACCACTAGTTGCAATTTATTAGTGCCGATGTTGGGTTATCAGTGGATCGTTGTAAAACACTAAAGTATGAGAAAGGAATTACGAATTTAATTTAAGACCTTAAGACAACTTTTGTCTCAGGTCGATGAGAAAGGAAGCTACCTGTACGACTTTAATTTTGAATTGAAATTGAACTTTATTTATGGCCTCTAGACATCTAAGACTCAGGCCGAGATAGAGGAGGGTAAAGGATGTCAGAAGGTGTCGACCAGGACCTAAGTTGAAAGTCCCAGGATATGTCTGGCGTTACAGAGGAAAAACATTTAAAAATAACTCAGCCAAAATGGTCGGATTGAATTGACGACCTTCCAATGCTACCACGGAGCTACCTTAATATTATCTAAGGCAAAACGACTTGCTATCACAATAAATTTGTTTTCGTATTATACTATGATGAGATATGCATACAGAAAAATACACTGCATCTATATGTATTCATTCCTTTTTACGCTAAATTTTTAAATATTATTATACTTTATAATTCACGTAGAGGCTTGGTGCTACACAAGTCTCCCCTGAGATTAACTTTTTTTACCTTTTCTGTTGCAATGGTGCGCGACTTAATGCACCCGGTCACTACACAATACACAATGTGACTTTATGAATTGTAGAGAAACAAATCAAGGATCGGGCGATGTGATATATGTTAACGTAGATAAATATAAGCATAGCGCAGATAAAGCATTATTTGCAATTTTAAATTAAACTTAACTACTTTAAATCAAAATTGAACTCGCTCGATAAAATAGTTCGAAACTTAAAGACCAGTTCCAAAGCGAAACAGTCCTCTTTTCTGAAAAATATATTTAGCAAATGGTTTAAAAAATTATTTCAAAGCAATATTTGAACTGATTGTCAAATCTCATTCACATGAGGATGTAGAAGATCCAAGAATCTCTAAAGACTGCATACAAAATAATCCAAAAGAGATCAGAATCTCTAATTGAAGGAAAATCACAATACTCATTAGTTGCAACTGCTCCAATCTCTCTTTGAAATTCTGAGATACGGAGCAACATATGATAGAAATTACTGAAACTTCCATTTATAGAGCCTCAAAAACGCGGAATGCTTATGGAACATCCCACATTTTAACAATTAAATATTCATGTGGTGAAACTTTGTCACTTTTCATGGAAAAAGCAATTTTAACTGAAAGTAAATAAAAAAAATTGTACAAAAGGAACAAAAGTGAGATATTTTTATTTATATTCGTCATTGTTGAGTAGGAAAAATGTATAACATGCATTTAATGAAATCTATATGCAACAGAACCAAAAGCAGACAGGTTAGGTTAGATACGTACTTTCTATCCAAAGTAGGGCCGATAAAAATGATGCATGGGTTCATTCGTTATGGTATTTAATTGCATTTTAGATATGCCTCACTAAACTACAAATCATATTCCAAATTTACCATTCAGATCTTTATTGCAGACGTAACAAATTAAGTAGTAGGATCTGGATTTCGACATGCTCAAAGGAATAATATCGAGGTCATTGGAAATTCTCCTTCGACTAGCAAAATTCTCATGATTGGACATACTTATCGGAATTGATTAAAAATCATGTAAACTCTTATTGCGAAATTCATAATATTGGGTAACATCTATTGAAATCGTAATTCAGATTAGGCATCTATATGAAATTAATCAATATGAAATTAAGAAAATCCCGTAAATTTACTATTCTACAATGATATTATAATACATGTTTGAAATTCGAGCCATTCCATTCTACAAAAAAATACGTTATTCATATGTTTTCTACCGAGACATGATCAACTTGACTTATAGTTTAAAACGGTATACATAATATTTTAAATGTTCATAGTTTCCGTTGTGACAGCTTCCCTCCTCTATTAAAACGAAGGTTCATACTTTCCATTGTGACATCAAAATTCAGATAAAATAGAAAATATACACCTTAATGTGTATTAGTTCCATTAAATTCACTTACCATATAAATATGACTTAATTAAGGTTAACTTAATTAAATAAAATCCATTTGACATATGCAATAAATGATTTGAATAAAATATGCAACAAAATGTATAAAAGTTAACCATATCCCTCACATGGAAAATGATTTGGTGGTATGTGATTGGATCTTCTTGGAACATATCTTTGTGCCTCAGTTGTCTGATTCCTTGGATTTGAAATCCACCACATTTGATTACTGATTTTCATCTTCTGTTACGATAGTCATCGGCTTTATTTAAGCGTTTTGAACTGTTCGTTGACTATTAGAGAGTTGCACTTCCACCATTGGAGAACCTAAAGGTCGTATCATTTATGCCTTTATAAAGTATGGAAATTTATGAGGTTGATTCCTAACAAGTTTTCATGTCCCAGATACAAGACATATGTTAGAATCTGTTTTACTATTGTCATAATTATCCGAAATCACTTTACGGTAATCTTGTTCTGGATTCAAAAGAAAATATTATATCGGCTGGTGAACGATTATCTAATGTTGGTTATTTAGCAAATCTTAGATCACTCTCGAATTACTCTATTATTGCTCTCCATTGATGTAGATTTGATTCCCTTAGTTTTCGATTTAGTAATTTTTTACGTCTTGGATGTTCTGCAGCCCCGTTACTCTGAGAATGGTAACTTGGAGAGTGTACTAAATTAATTCCTTGATAGCTACACCATTTTGAAAAATTCCAAGAACTGAATAATGGACCATTATCTGATACTAATGTATCTCGGTTTTCCATTATGCTGAAGATTTGTTGCAGTTGTTGTATTGTGGACTCAGCTGATGAATTTTGCATTTGCTTTGTTTGTATCCACCTAAAATAATTACCAATTGAAAGAAGACATTTATGACCCGCAAAATAAAAAAAGAATCAATGTAGATTTGGTCAAAGGGCGAGGTATTCTTTGGCCAAGCAGAAAAATAATTGTTTTGACACCTGATTACTGAGTTCTTTACATATTAAACAACTATTTATATATTGACGAATTTGTAATTCCATGTTTTGCCACTAACATTTACTTTTTGGTGTGGATAATATTTGATTGATTCCGAGATGATTACGATGAGTTTCAGATAAGAGTAAAAGTCTTAGAGGTAAAGGGATTACTAATTTCTTATCAAGAAGTAAACAATCATTCTGTATGGTGAACTGCTTACGTTTGCTATTACATACTTTGTAGATATCTGATTGGAACTCTTTGGTAAATGTTTTGGGCAACTATCCTTAGTCCACACATAAATATGTTTTAAAATATTATCTTTTAACAACTACTGTTACACCATCTTTACAAACTCTGATTCAGCATTTATTATTTGTATATAACGTTGAGATTAATTACTGTCACCTGAATCTTCATCCAATGGCAGTGGTGAAAGACTGTCAGCTACAGCTACATTTTATGATATACGATAGAACAATTATACCCAGAGAGGAATAAAGTCCATCTCACAAGACGTGGATGTGTTGACGAAGGAATCGCTTTGTCTTCTCTAATAATGAGACTGACAGGAATTGAATCTGTCAAAACTGTGAAATGAAGTCCATATAGAAATTAGTGAAATTTTATAATACGAAAAACAAAAAATAATCTTTCTTTTTCGAAATGTAAGCAGATTCGGCCTTTGAAAGTGTCGCTGATGCGTATTCTACTGTTCTCAGTTGTCCCTTTTCCGTTAGATTACATAGTTGAAATCCGATACCATATGGACTGGGGTCCGTTACTAACACATCTAACTTTGGATCAAAAATGTGACGTTTGTTACACTCAGATATTAGTTCATTAATGTTATCAAATGATTGTGATGTTTCTCTTTCCAAGTCCATGGTGCATCCTTAAGTAACAACTCCGTTAATGGCTGTTGATGAGATGCTAAATAAGGTGTATGTTTTTGATAAAAGTTTACCATACTCATGAAGGATTTTAATTTACTGACATTGGTTGGAGCCGGACAACCTTGAGCTACTTGCAGATGTTTATAGGTAGGAATCACTCCTTGAGATCAGATTTAAATACCTACATATTCTACCTCGTTAGCAAAGAATTGGCATTAAGAAAGTTTTACCTATAAATTAAATTGTCTGGATTTTGCAAGCAACTTTCAAGTATGTTGTTATCAATGATTACATCATCCAAATATGCCTATGCAAAATTAAAATATTGTAATGTGTTGTTCATGAATCATTGGAATATAAATGTACTGGATGATAGGCCAAGTGGTAATCGTTCGTACTGGAACATTCCCCATGAAGTGTTGATTACCAACATTGTTTATTCTCTTCATCCATTTTTAGCTGTAAATAAGCTTGATATAGGTCTAGAATTACAAACGTATCAGCTCCTTGTGATTTTGACAGAATATTTTCTAGTACCGGAAGATGATATATATTATTTTTGGCGCATTTGTTGACGTTAACTTTGAAGTCAGCACATATCCTTACCACTTTATCATTATTTTTCGGGACAACCATAATGTTTCCCAATCCGAGTACGTTACTGGAGCAATTATTCGCTGTTGCATTAAATGGTATAACAACTCTTTTACTTTATCGTCGAAGCTATAGGGATCTTATAATATTTAAGAAAAATAGGTGTAGAATTTTGTGCAAAATCTGCATGAACTTTATAGCCTTTAACTGGTTCTAAAATTGAATTTTCAAAAATATCAACATTTATTACCAATTTGTGACGTAAACTATCACGGTTTATTTCGTTGGATTTGATGACTCTGTATGATTGTTGCCTATAGAATTCAAATAACGTTTCCTTATGCTCAACCATTGATTTCCAGTTTGGCCAAAGTTGTCTGAGACGTGTTCTGCCCATCAGAGTATGCTTTAGAATTTTGTGTTTATTATCTATGATTACATTGAAATTTACTACACAAACTATCTCTAATAAGTTACCCATTCGCTGCTCTTAGGTTAGTCTGTATATGAAATATTTGTTCATTTAGTCTTACCGTAGAATATGTATCAATGTGCATTTCATTTACACAACTTCCCGTGTCTATTTCCAATTTTGCTTTAATGTTGTTTATTTCAAACATTTTAAAATAAAGTTCCTCAAAATCTAAACTCACATTGTGTATTAATACAGAATGAAGTTCTACACTTCTTTATTCTTAAAAAAAAAATGAAATTTGATTGCTTAATTTATTTCTTATTCAATTGAGATCTTTCTGCTACATATTATATTTTGTTTTCAACAATGAACCTATTAGCTTGCTTATTGTTTCATGTGTTTTGTATTTTACCAATGTACCTACTAAATATGCTTTTCTGCTTACTTCATTATTAAAATGTTCCAATTGTGACACTGATATAGTTGATAAAGCCGTCTTTTCTGTCAGTCTGAACGCTTTTCTTAACGAAATTGTTTGTGCTAGAATTTTGTTTCTGAGACGCTAGATGGAATTAGGATCGACCACGGTCGCTCGCCTGGTGGGGATCTTCGGAGCTTTTTTCTCTTCTCTCAAATAGCTTTTAGCACCAAAATTTTTCAGTGTTGCTAAACTAATATAGGAAGAAATATATGGTAAGAAGACTCATGAATTACTACCAGATGTTCGGAAAAGTGAAGGGGGATGGGATGCCATTTTCCGGCCGCGGGCTTCTTCCTCCTTCCTTAGTTGTTTCGTCTCGTGTCTTGACACTTGAGCCGAAATCTATCTGTTGTTCACAAACTATTAGCAATTTCTTTGGCTTTCATCCTGATGAGTGTGTGGTCAGAAAAGCGTATAAAATAAACAATTCAAATGTTTTTTACAGTTTCTCGTTCACCGACAGTGAAGTCCCTAAGTGTTTGTTTGTTTGTGTGTGTGCTTTTCTTATTACTTTTAGGTAGATCCCACACATCACCGGACGTCCGTCGGATGTCCAAAATACGTCCCGAATGTCCGAAGAGATCCGGGATATCATGGGACATCCATGGGATGTCCCCTGGACATCCGAAACAGGACGTCCAAATTATATTCATCCCGGATATCCCTCGGACATCCTCTTTATGTCCTACAATGTCCAATATTTTCCTTGCAGATATAAGTGTGAAGATAGACTCAGAGACGAAAAGAAATAATGTTGGGAAATTGGAGAAAATATGTATTACCTTTACTGGATGTGCTCTCTGAGCATTGTGGTAGAACTAATAATTTGGGAAAATCTGCTATTTAATTTTGTCTAAAATACTCCTATTTTATTAATTGAGAAAGTTGGTGTTTCATGCGCGTGAGTTTGCTTCACATTCAGAAGGTTCCGAGTTTAAGTCAGAAACTGCATGTCCACCTTGGCTGAGATTTTGCAGTTTTCGGCAGTCCTTCCAAGTACCGTGGTGGTTCTCGATTAATGATGGAGTCGCTTCCCTGTTATTCCTTATAAAAGGTCAATTTCCAGATGCTAATATAAAAATTCAGGTAAATATGTGTGGGCTAGAGTTATTTTGGTGTTTTATGAGTATGAAATGCTATTTTTAACTGCAGGCTTGGAAAGATATTTGGCAAGGAACCTGTAAATTTCTTGCGAAACCTGAAATCAATTTGACTATTGGGATTTTAGGAAAGTAGCTATCAGAAACGGAATCTGATCGTCATTTGTTGAAACGTTAATGGTGAATGGGAAATGCGCTTTCATTTGTTTTTGTTTATTCCAGCCGAGTGAGTAGGTTTATATTTCGTGTAACGTTTTTATTTTAAGAAAAACTGAAGAATTGCAGTGGCGATATTAGTTTATAGGAAATTGCTTATATTCACTTGAGTTTCATTTAACTAAATCTGATGGGTCCAAGAGTGATTCGGTTAAACGAAAATTCGGTTAGGTTAGAAACATAGTGATTGACATACTGTAGTTTGGTATTGTACAACACGTTAAAAGAGCAACTTATTTTAAAATAAACAATTTTTCAAACGTAGGCGTACCACTGTAATGTTAAAGTACAATACAGTACAGTACACGCTACTGAATTTACAAAGAACTTTTTTTTTAAAAAAAAAAACAGTGTTTTTTCTTATTTTCGGCTTTCATTATTGACCGTAAGAGTACCCGTTGCCTACTCTATTATACCGGGTGAGCGAATTATTTATAGAACGTTACCAGCAAGGCGTGCAGATAGTGCAACTGGGCGTCAGACGGAATGTTGTGCTAGAATGTTCAAACTTGAAACGTTTGTTCCTTTTCTCCCCCTTACCTCACAACTTAAGGCGCTACGACGACAAACGCATTTTACCGGTATTTCTTCACTATATATGCACTCCAACACCCATATCATGAAAATCACTCTACGCATCACTTTTAATTGATTTTCCCACTTGGAATCTTCGCTAACGATCTCTCTTACGTCGTAGTATTTATGCATTTTGAAATTCTAGACACTTCAATGACATAGGGCTACGTTAGGCTAGAAAAGTCAGATTGCTTTTTAAACTTGTCATTTAAAATTCTACACATTTGACTGACATATGGTTAGTGTGGTTACGTGTGCTTAGGTTAAATGAGGTGAGGTGTGGTTAGGTGAGTTTAGGTTATCTTAGGTTAGGTTAGTTTAGAATAGATTTAAGTTAGGTTAATTCAGGTTAGGTTCTGTAGGTTAGATTAAGTTAGAATAGATTAGGTTAGGCTAGGTTGGTTTAGGTTAGGTTAGGTTACATTATCCCTGGTACACTATACAATGCAAGTCATATTTAATAGGCGTTCATTTTTGTAAGAATTTGTCCGATTTACGAAACTGGCCTGCAACTGAACTATCTGTAAAATATGAAAAATTACCACATTGTGATGGGTTTGCAGTATTTCCTCTCTTGCACTGCTATTCCTCTTAAGATATATATTATTCATTTGTGTTTAAGACAATGAGAGTGAGTTAGACGCCCACTTATGTTTTAAGTCCACACATGCTCTGTAGGATAAATAACGTTTAGCGTATACCGTGTCTTTTATGATTTGTAACATTGTGTTGATCACATTGCATTGAATTCAAGGGGTCGTATGTTCCAATTCGCTGTACTGTATTTATTTATCCGGTCATACTGTATTTATCCGGTGATAGAAGCTATCTGAGTAAGTAATAAACACCGACCGAGTAAACGTCTTCAAAGTAGCATTGTGAATATACTTTTTTTAATGACAGGAACTCTTCTGGCGTCCGTGAAACAACTTGGGGATAGAAATTTTCATGTCATTTTTGCAGTACCGTTACTCCGTTACCGGGCCTGGATGGGACATTTAAAGAAATTATGAATTCGTTGCTGTCCGGTGGACATCTCTATACAGGTCATATAAATGTACGTTGCTGACCTAAAAAGGGCATCCGTAGAATGTCGAAAAGTCGTGCTTACGGATGTCCGATAACATCCGTATTTGTCCTTTAAATGTCCGTTGCGGATCTAAAAAGGACGTCCGTAGAATGTCCTAAAACTTTGCGTACGGATGTCCGATGGACATCCCTACATCTCCTATAAATGTCCCTTTCGTACCTAAAAGGACGTCCGTCGGATGTCTACAAGAGTTGCGTATGGATGTCCTACGGACATACATTGGACATCCGCGGGACCTTTTTCGGACATCCTATGGACATCCGACATGTCCGCCAAGGAGATCCTAAGGATATCCATGGGATGTCCGTGTGTTGTCTGGGATTTCGAAGAAAAATCTACTTATTGAGATCGGTACCATGTCTATATATATTTATATATACGTATATATATGTCCATGTTTATAATATTAACACGCTAGCGGCCACAACTTTGAAGATATTTGAACCAAATTTTATTGTTATTTCTAGGCTTAATAGCTCGGGTAAGTTCATTAATGAAATCGGCCCAAGGGGGTGGTCGGGAGAAGGGGTTGAAATTTTGAAAACAATAATAAATCAGCCCTATGGAGTTTAGAGGGAAACTTTGTCTGCATAAATTATAGTACTCCGTAAGAAGTTTACGGTCACACCAAGGATTCAGGGGTTGTAGGGTTACGAGTGGGGGTGCGGGTGGAAATTAGAAATTTTTGAAACCACGCCTTGTGGCTTATCGTTGAAAAGCTCTTGATGATTAATCTACAAATCAATAACTAGTTTCTCGATAGCGCTCATATAACTCGAGATTTGAATTTTTGAAAATAAAATAAAAAAATTAAACCGAGATCTAAATGAGCCTGTAGGCCTACCGAAAGGAGTTTTTTTTTTCTTTCCTACTTTTGCAAATGGTAAATAAGTCACGATTGGCAAAGATGGTTGAGGCAATCCATGATCTTCTTTTGTTGTGTAATATGGATATTGTCATATCGTCACCGCTCCATAATCCTATCGTAAAGAGATAAGTTCATATACTTTGTATTAGTTCGAGTCCCGGCTGGTGCATGGGTGTGGATTTTTACTAGGTATAAAGCCTAAAGAGCCGGATCGTGACGGGCCGAAGTCCAAAGTTAATAGACTGGCCCATATAAAATCAAGTTTACCAGAAGTTTTACTTTGTACTAATCGAGATAATATTTTTTTTTGCATAAAATTGCAGTGGATAATGAGTTAACTTTTCATAAAATCCGGAAAGAAATATTCAATTTCCTATTTGATCTTCCAATGTTTCATTTTGTGCATCTGAAATTGTATTTTTAATATTAATCGAGTGTTTTGATTGACAGTTGAAGCGAGAAGAAGGGTAAAGAATAAAGAAATTCAATTTTAATTGGGGGATATAAGTGAATAAGTCAGATAAGGGCACTATTTCTTCGCCTTTCAATGCTATAGATATATAATATTACGAGTGAGCTTATTGTTTTATGAGGAGCATGTATTATATGGAATAATTTCGACAGTAATGAAGCAGAAAGAACAAATTATGTCGAGGGATTGTATTCTAACCCAAGTAGCACACATACGTGTTTTCAATGTTGATTTTAGGTTAATTCGTTGATTAACAGTTATCGGTTAAAAAATTACGTTTATTTTTAAATCATATTTCAACAAAGACGTCATTGCGTTGATAAGATACGTGTATTCAATGTTATTTTCAACTATAGTATAGGTTTTGTTTAATGCGTTTCTTATTAATGTTATGTAAAAAAAAACTATAACTAAGAACTAATTGAATGCCACAAACTAATTCTTATGTTCACATGTGCACGTTGATTTTCTTTTTTTAGTCTTATATGGGCCAATCTAGTAATTTTGGACTTCGGCCCGTCACTATTCTCCCTTTAGCTATTAAAATCCACACCCATGCTCCTGCCGGGACTTGAACCCGGGACCTTCGAGACGTTGGCCTATCGCCGTAGACCGCACGGCTACACGACCGGCATGTGCACGTTGAAAACACATTGAATTTTAAACTACCGTATATTTCAACGAAGATAGAATTTCGTTGATAGGGCGTTAATGTGACGTGTTTTCAACTTTCTTTTATACTATGCTATACATTTCGTTTCCCACGTGTATTTCTCATTTAATAGCTTAAACATCGTAGTTAAGAGGAAATACAATGACATCAACTACATATTTCATCTTTTCATTTTCATTTTGAAAACAGATTGGATTGTAAACTATATTTCAACGAACATTTAATTTCGTTAATAGGGCGTTAATGTGAAGTGTTTTCAACTATGACATAGTTTTCGTTTTATATGCGTTTTTCTAATGCAACATATTACACTTATTGAGAAATACAAATTTAATAGTGCAGCAATGGTCAGTGTTAAAGAAGAAAAATGAGCATAACAAAGAAAGAAGGAAAATATTCTTTATTCTTATTCTTATATGATGGTGAAACGACGCAAGCAATTGCATTCTAGACTGCCTGTCAATAGATGCAGTAAAGGGTAGTGGACTCTCAAGGTGGACCCGTGTATAAGTGATCATTGCGTCGAGCTACCAAGAAGGACTGCAGAACCTGGGGCGAGTCCAGTTCGCTTTCCCGCGGAAATAGCCGAGAGTGTGACGTTTTGCATGGCGTCACCTGGCTAACAGCGCAACTAGGTATAGGTTGTTGTAAATAAGGAATTTATAAGGGTTGAGTAAATATGTAAAGTACTTTCGAAAAACATTGTTTTTATTACTTGTTGCGTTTAAGCTTAAAATTCGCAACACTTGAGAATGGTAAAAAAAAATGCTGCTGCTTTTTTTTTCAATACCTTTTCCATATTGTTTATTGGAAACTGTATCAATAATGTGCATATTTTGTGCGTCCTTAAAAACAATTTGGTGACTTGGCGTGAAAATATGGTAAAAACAAGCAGAAAATTTTGTTTATTAAAGCACAGGTGAAACTGTCAGCAGAAAGTGAAGGAGTTTGCTGTGTTCTGAATTTTATTTATGGCAGTTTGAGCCCTATCCAGGCTCAGGCCTTTTTAAGGCATCAACCCTCCATTTACGTGATGAAACAGGTAAACCCTGGAAAACAGACAGGGTTGTTAGCCGTGGAGTTCGAACACACGTTCGAACCCTGTTGATGTTTTTTCTCGGTTCTTTACGCGTACTGTAAATTACTACAAATTGCAATGTCATCGCTACAGACCGGAAGTTATGGCAAAATTACATAAATGCTATATTTTGCATTTAAAAAAAAAAACTTTGTTAATGTCATTTCTTAAATTAATAACCACATTTGCCATTTCCTTACTGCTGCTTCTTTTTAATTTTTCCTTGGAACGGGAAACGGATGTCAGAGCGCAATGCATTGTAAGTCAGTGATATGAAATTTGTAGCTGGCCCCCCGACGGGTTGAATCACCGTCTTATTGACGAACCGAGTGCCACAAATTCCTGGAAAAAATAAAAAGTAGCAAATGACAACTGATGTCTTCAGTTAGGGAATTCAGTTTTGTTTGTCTCTTGGTGCTGTCGTGTGTTGTTTTATTTTGTCATACTTCCGTTCTTTAGTCATCACAATATTAGAACGTAAGATTTGTTCTCCTGAGAGTATAAGCTGAAATTGGACAATGCTTTGTTTCTGATTCTGACTTCTAAAAGCACGTGAAACGATCCCATGGCCGACCATCCTGCCTGAAGTTTTCCTCAGTTTCACCAGCCGAACGCCGGATGGCACCAAAAGAATGGCCCTGGCATATACATTTCCAATCCTTGCCCTGCCCTATCCTGGCCTGAGTCGCAGATGCTAAAAGACTTTAATATAAAATTCCCTTCAATTTAATAATGCCCAAAGGCCATAAAAAAGCAGTAATCAAATCTGTATCAATTACTTATAGCTAGTCGCAGGTTAACATAATTCCCCACAGCTAAAAGGACCTTACCATCTATAATAGTTGTGTATATATATTATAGTTTTCATATTTTAATTAAAATGAATTAACTTTTGCTAGTCAGCTCATGGTCTAGGCGTTATTTTCGTGGGCAATGGATAGGCATTAGCGTTCGAACCCCGCGGCCGACCATAATAAGGATTGCGATAGTATATGTTTCACCATGTAAATGCCGGGATGATAAAGCTCTGGCCGATACATTCCTCACCATCGACCTATCACATCGCTGCCTGATCCAAAGTTGCCAAAAGGCCATAAGCGAACTCAAATTCAAATTACCGACACAATTGTTAACAGTTACAGAGTATGAAAAAAATAATGAAAAACTTTTAAAGACATTCTTTTCTTAATCAATTCGTACTAAAAAGTAATATATATATACATACATACATATATATATATATGCATGCCAAAAAGAAAAGCATGAGGCGCGCTCCCATATACAGTCACTTTATAAATTCTTGAAATGAAGCGCCCATTATTTTCTTTTAGTCATGCATAAACAAAATTATTGTTTTGCTTTTTAGTAGGAATTGATTAAGAAAAGAATGTCTTTTGTAAAAAGTTTTTTTTTCGAGTTGTTTCGTTGTACGGATACATTTTCTCAAGCTAGATGTTTTGTGACCCAAATCTCAAAGTGTTATGCAAACAGGAAATCCCAGGCTAGCTGCAGGCTAGTATTTATTTTAGGATAAAGAAGTTGAGAATAAAACAACTAATAAAATTTGCTTATATATATATATATATATATATATATATATATATATATATATATATATATATATATAAACGACCGAGACGACATCCAAATGTAAGATGGGTAGATGAAATCAAGCGTTTTTCAGGAGCTACATGGATGAGGATAGCAGCAGACCGAGATATGTGGAAAGAAAAGGGGGAGGCCTTTATCCAGCAGTGGATAGAAAGCGGCTGAATATGATGATGATGATATATACATATATTAAAATATATGATAGAAACAATGGAATATTATATTAAAAAAGATAAAATGAATTTTATGGGCGGTAAGGAATATTATATTGTTACAGGACTTACGTTGCTCTGCAAAATTTCATCATTCTATGACTTCGGGAAATTAGTTCATTTACGTTTCAAGATTTGATGACACCATGAACCATTGCAAACTAAAGAAAAGATGTAGTAGAAATAGATTTAACTGAAACTCTAACCGAAGAAAGCTTAGAATATTTGAATTTGAGAAGTTTTCAATATACTTCTATTCTAACCGAGCTTTAGAGAAGTTACCAGAAACTGCATAATTACAGAATTTTCAATCTGAATAATGACGTATATGAAACCACCAACAGCTGGTCGAATTTTTAAAACTTGTGATTGTATTCGTTTAATTATTTTATTGAAGCATTTAACTTTAAATTGTTGCGAGAGCAATACAATCAATGCTGTGCATGCGACAGTGTCACTGTAGCCTGTCTTTCTCTGCTTGTTAGTCAGATGACGTCACGCGCTCTCAAAAGATTCCAGCAAAGCAGGGAACTGGACCTACCTTTTTCTTCTTATCCACTAACCTTGCCGCAGAACGTTCCTGCTTCTAACCTCACAGCAGCCGCTGGGATTATATACCGTTGAAAAATTAATACTGTATATCATGATGAAAGCTAGAGACAAGATGCAACTAATGCCTTGTTTAGATTACTAACATTTTACGATGGTAAGATTTACAGGTAAAACTAACTTGCGTTCAGACTACCGAACTTAGCTTGGTTATCGTGCTTGTTCTACCATTGTCTGTAAAGAAACATGAAGAGGTTTACGTAGAGTGAAGGATCTGCTTGCTACACGGGAGAGGATTAAATTATAAAAGAACGAACACAAATGAATTGATTGTAGCCTCACATTTTGTAGATTAGTTCTGCCATCATTCTTTTATACTTTAAAAGTGATACGAATCACTAGGATACTATATATTTCGATAAAGTTATCGCCAACCCCCCTTTTCCCTGTGGTGGTGTTACCCCCAAATTCTCGACAACATCCCCCAACTTTAATTTTTTTCCGTTAGAATTCTATAGGAACCGTGCAAAATCCACCCAATTTTGACTTTACACCCCCAAACTGAAAATCCTGGCGGCATTCCTGCACCCAGCACTTCAGTTGCTAGTAAAGGTAAAGCTCCACAAAATGGGAAGTTCACGATTCCTGAATGGTTTCAATAACTACGTTGTTGATCGGAATCGGTTAATTCGACTTGGAAATGTTCTTCAAGGTGTTAATTACACATGTTCTTTATTTGTTTACCATTGAGTTTAGAAAACAATCCAAAGTTTGTAATTTATACTGTTCCAAAATTTCAACATAGCAACAAAAATGAATAAAAATAATAAAAATAATAATTATGTAAATAAACATACTGAAAACAGGTCTTGTTATTGGAAAATGTTCAGGAGACAAGCCCAGACTGAATTTAAACATTGATTGTCAATTGATTTAACTGAAAGCTTCAGAAGTATATTTATTGTAATGTTATGTAGCCCCAAGCTCTGGTAATCAAAGATACCTTCTTTTCAATTTACACAGCAAAAATTGTTGTCAATGCAACACTTCGATGTTCTAGGAAAACCACAACTTTCTTGTGTTAAATAAGCACCATTTGTTGTGTAATAATCATCATTCTTCTGTTCAGGGTTCTAATCAGTGATGTAATAAAGGGTATACGTATACCCACCTCAATTTTTAGGAATCACCATATACCCACCTAAAATTCATAAAATGCTCAGGTATATGGGATAGTAAGCGGAAGGTTTCGTTACAACGAGCGAAGCGTATACCCACCTAAAAATTTAGAAATTACATCCCTGGTTCTAATAAACACGTTTTTTCCATTCCAATGTTAAACCGTGAATCATTCCAATTAGTCCAATGCTGTGTGGCCCTAAACCGTATCTTCATAACTGTAATAATTAATTTCATGGAACATTTAAATACTAATATTTTATCTTATTCTTTTAAAGTTTTACACTGTTCCTTCATTATGTTTAAAACGAATGTGTCAAAATCTCAGAAGGAAATAGCAACAGAGTGCAAACTGATATATCAACAAATCAATTAAGACCACTTAATCACAGACAGAAAGAACTTTACAGATTTTACAACACTTCCCAGATTAGTTTTTAAAACTCCAACACTTCCCGTTCTCCGAAAACAAGAAAACTTCACCCCTCTTGTGATGTTTGGACTTTGGAACTCACGCTTCCGCGGACAACCAACAAAGGGCAGTTTTGAAAGGACCTCCGGCAAAACACACCTAAGGAAAAAGGGGGAGGGTGCTGTTTGACGCGACCTAGAAGAGAAAGTGGGCAAGCTAAAGGGATGAAACTTGCAACTAATCATTTAGGCTGGCAACCCTTAGATGAGGGAAGAGTAGTAGTTATTCTATGGACGTAGTTGTGGAAAAAATACTACTTTTTGAATGGTGTCAGCACACTGCAGGTTCTACGAGGAGAGTATGAAAGACAATTACAGCGTAGGTAACTTTTTCATGAACGCTGTGAAGTACGTACGGCTAAGGCTGTAGATAATGGTTCTAAATGATAGACAAATTATCAGTTGAGTTCCAGTAGAAAGTAAAATATAAAAAACATTTATATCTTTCACAGAAAGAACGGCTAAAAACACGGTTCAGTTTCTTGTATACAAATAAGTGAAATTTCGAGCGCGCGTATTTATATATAATAAATTATATTAAATAATCGGGAAGGTTCCAGGTATTGTAAAGTATTGATGATAGTAGTATAATATTAAAGTAAAAGTATGCTCTACTTTCATGTTAATTCTATGCTCCATAATGCATAACTGCAGGAAGGTAATTTGCATGATTAATTGCTAATTAACTTATAATTAATCGGTGTTTTTTTACAAAAACATTGACAATCAAACAAACATTGCCTCTTTCGATATTTGAAATAAAATCCAATAACATTTGTACGAAATTAGCAGAAAATAAAAAAATTCAAATGCCTCCGGAACGCTCCATGAGCACACAAATTCATTCATTCGATATACTACGCTGCTACTGTTTTTGTAACATATTATAAAAACTGTTTAAAATAGCAACATACAGTATTAACTGGATACTCAGTTTCTCTGACCGCATTCGTCACTTGGAAATCGAAATTCATATTCTTAAAACCAATGAATGTTTATGTATGGTACTGTCTAAAATAGACAAATAGCAATATGCTGAATCGACTTTAAATTAACATTATATATATTCTAGTATACTTAATTCTATTCACGCACTGTATCATAATATAGGTGCATGTGATAAGACATTTGATCACAATAGTTCTTATATAGCACAGACAATTGAGTGGCTTCTGCTCTATTTGCATCGAAGGTAACGAATTAAAAAGTCTTGGTCTGATAGCAACAGTTCGATTGTAACATTAAGATTCTCGAAATGTAATGAAAAAGTAATGTAGAGGATCATCAATCTATTGTCAAGCAGCTTGGAATGGTATTTTTATCGATCATTTTATAACTGGTAATGGTTAAAAGATTCGAAAGCAGAGAGGTGTTCTATCAACAATGATGAACATATGAAAATAAAATGTAAAAACAATGGACCATTTATACCCAAGAGTTAGTGTTAACAATACTTCTCGCCTATACCAATAGATCATGACACGTTTTCAACACTTATTTTTGTTTATCAGTGTGAGACTTTGTTACACGCAAATAATATCTTCTATCGCTGAGATGTATGCACTTTAAACGTCCTGATTGCATTGTAAAAATAGTACTCTTGTCAGAACGAAATGGAACTAATAAGTGTTTTGTAGTATACAAATGTTGAGCCTATTATTAAGCCGATTTCGTAGATCAGATTATCTTATGTTAGAGCCCGTATTTTCCGTTTTTAAAGTTTCGTGACTTTCTACTCGTTTCTCCTCATACATTGAATCAAAGTATAACATGGCTGCATCTCAGAGTACGAGGATTCATAGATACTTTAAAATGTCACGATAAACGATCTTTTTGCAAACTTCTATACAGAAAAACTGTTTGTTTGTAGTTATTAAATAATTTGTTAGAATAAGGCCCAAACAAAACTTTGTTTTATATCAACGAAAGGTTGTTTACGAATTAAATTGCGAGCATTTAAATAATATTTCAATTCCGGCAAGGAATAGAACTGAAATCCTAGTATTTCGTAGTCCAATATCTTTACTTTAAATAAACTATTTCCTACCCTAAGCGGGCTTTAATTCCTTACACATTACTTATTCCTTTATACTGATAATACTTGTGACTATTGATTTATCCCCCTAGCTACTTATATTCTAAGATAAAATCACACACACACACATCCATCCATCTTCTAGGCGTGATTCGAACCCACGATCTTGAAGTCAACGGACTAGCGCACTATCTCGCTTTACTACATCGATCGGACAGTATTAACTTGAAATACTACGGCGCCACATTACCTGACTGACCTGTTTCGTTTTAATTAAAAGAAAAGCGAAAGTTGAAACTTTTATAGTTATAATAATATTACAAAATGGAATATTGTTTCTTTTTAATTCTTGAATTTAGAACATCAGGTAATATTTCGGGAATATCTTGTTGTGGTTAAAATTTGCTTATTTCAGAAATATTTCATGTGCTTCGTACAAAGGAATAAGTAACAAAAATAAAGAGCTTGGAACAAATTTGGTTTGTTAAATTTAACAAAGTTGGATTGTTTAATGGAACAAACAAGGATCTCAGTAAACAAAGCCGATTTTGAGTTTCTGAACGTAGTATACGAAGAAACGCTTTAATGCGATATTGATTATTGTTAATAAAGGTACGGTAGGTCATATAATACAATAATATTGTATTTCTTCGGAGTTATGATGATGGAAATATTAAGTTCTAAAAGTTTTTCGATTACTGAAATTCGGTCAAAAAGTGTTGTGGGCTAGTAGATAAGGAATGTCAAGTAACCGACATGTGTTTAAGTTTCCTCCTTACCATCGATTTTTTCTTCATTGGTGCTAAACAAATTCGTTTAAACACACTTTTGTTTACAGCAAATAAAACCTTTTTGGGCCTTATTTGAGCATTTTTTTGAAGAAAAACAAAGGTTTCTGACAAGGCTGAATTTTAATAACAAAAATGCCTTCATATAATTTCAAGTAACTTGTTATTAAAGAACTCAGCCTTGTCAGAAACCTTTGTTTTTCTTTATTCAAGATAGATACAAGGCCATATTGTAATAATATTCACATTTTTTCATCAACCACACAGAAGGACCTTTGGTTTCTCTGTGTACGCTCAAAACACTGATTCAGTTTTCCTCGACAAATTCTTTTCAACAATGATTCTACCAATGTATATATACTGTAGGGTACAAAAAAGGTGACTCATGATGCACATCAGTTAGTCCACTAAACTTACTTCTACTTATAGTGTAATTAATTTAGGTAAAACGCTTTCTCTCTTCTTTCTTTCCATATCTATAAAAAAACAAGAAAATGTTTCTAGAAGAAAAAAAATCAGTGTTTCTAGATATACATGAAGGGAGAAAAAAGAGAAAAAGTGGGTTGAAACATTATACAACAAGATAGTTCAGAAAGAAATTTAAACATAAATATACAGAAATAGAAAGCGACTATTACCGATTTGACAGGAAATGAAAGAAGATTACGAACAGGAAAGTGGAGAGGGAGGGAGATAGAAAAAGATACGATATATATAATAAAATTTAAAGAAAACGTAGCAAAATATTTGAGGAGACTAATGTAAAAACTCAAATGTTCCCAGAAATTGAACAATATAGTAAGATTTCTTCAATTATTTACGAAGAAAATCCTTTTAAAATTGCACTTTAATATAACCGAAATTAGAAAAACAAAATTCACAAACAAGCGGAACATAAAAATCGTATCTATCAAAGCATATTCAAACATAACAGATGTGATAAAATAGAACAAACTATGTACACCACCGAACGTCACAACCTGGTTAAAAAGGTAGGAGCTCTGAACTCTAATTTCAGAAACAATAATATATAAAAGTATAATTTAAGTTTAGGATTAAACTTTTATAAAATGGTTAAAGTAATCCAAAAGAAAATTGCACAAGATAACACTGCCTGGACTTAGTACAGATCAAAACTATGGACACCGCTGACAGATTTCTAGATTCCAAGATATTTCTGCCAGTAGGCGGGAAGGAAATGAATTTGCATGTGACGGAATGATTTCGTGTGCTGGCAAATGGCAAAAGACATTGACTATATATCAGAAGTATAGTTTCGAATTTTCTCACACTGAATAATAGAAAAGGCTTTACTTTAAGTCTCACCAGTCCATAAAACAGATATGAACTCTAATCCAACTGTATGTCCGATAGCTGTTCTTGACAATGCATTTCTTCCTTTCGATGTGATTTTTGGCTTGGTATTTCGTACCAATACATCTGAAAGTTTGCAAACATTGTTTGATAAAATTGTATCAAAGTGTAGTGGTGACAGTCGCGGTGATCATCAATGTATATAAACATGTATGGAGTTATACTTACAGCACTTCCCACTGGCTTAAATAACTGTGGAAAATTCAGGGAATTTCAAGTAATGTTTAAGATCCCAGTTCTTTTCTTAATAATTTTGAATTTTCATTTTGCAAGAACGGGCTTTTTCTTAATAAAACGTGCCTGGAAGAAATAGCAGTTCCTTTGGTTTGAGTATATGGTCTCAAATTTATCGTTTAAAGACGTAAAGGAATTTAGTTGTAATCATCAACAGCTATGTATCTGTGTTGTGTAGCATATTTACTGTATACGTTCATCTGGAAATATGTGAATAGTTATCTGAGTATGCCAGAGAAATCGTTTTTTTTATATAATCGCAACGTTTAACATCCTTTTCCAGCAGTATCATAGAATTAAGTTGCTAGCATTGGTTCTTATTTCTGTTAAGGCAATTGCTCGTATAAACAGTAAATATATGGTTTTCTTGATTTTTCTTGATATATTGTATAATGATTTAATGTATTCAATAAATTTAGTTTCAACAAAATCGTTTAAGGTAGGATCTGAATTATCTCAAGGAGCTCCGCTATCCATTTTATAACCTTTTGTGTGCTGAAGACTGATAATAGGACTGTCAGTGACGGAGTTATACTTTGATGAGAACCAAATAATGTAATATCGATTAAAGCAGCAGGAATCACTTATGCACAGGTTAAATGTATCCACCTTAATTGATAGCACCGTCTATAAACACCAATGTCACGATAATAGAACAAAATGTCAAAGATCATAAAATAATATTCCACGCTTCTTAGAAATATCTTGATCCAAAGAATTAAATTAATAATGAGCAAACTGTATTCAAATATATGCAAACTCAATTCGATATTGACATGATAATAATTACTTGTAATAGACACAATAAAAATGATGAAATCGAAATATCGCTTTTTTATTTATCTAAGAAAACTGCACAAAAAATTATCTTATTATACAATATCTCAATACAACTCTAATGAAGATGAACTTTACCTAAATATACTTTCAAGGTATGAGCATCAGGAATAACAATGATATCTGAGTGGTAAGTCGCTCGCCACACGTGTACTCAAAATTGTCAATATTGTACTAATTATCTACTGACACCGTCCGTATGATTGGACGTACATTATACATTCAAACTCAGTCTCTCACTAACAAAACTATCCGTCTGTATATTTAGACGAAACAGAATTTCGTGGATGGAGAAATGATCAAAAACAAAAGACAAACAAAATGGCATCCACTAATACCTATACTTATGTACTCGACTATCACGAGACCCGAATGCGTGATCTAACAACTCACAATACGAAGAGCTCGGGTCAAAAATGAGACAGGGAGGGCACCGCGTTATCTTTTATCAAGGAATACCCTACGCTATGAAGAACTTTACGTACATATTACGAACGTACGAACTTTACAACATATGAAATATATTCGTAGTACCGAACCTATCCTGACTGGTACGATTCCGGTTCAATCCGCACAGCAACAATACGTAATTTACAGTATTATTTTATATTACTGCCCGTACGGGAACTACTCATTCTTACTTTTGTATGTAATTTATACAAATCAAGATTGATTTGAACGTAATACACTGGCTATATACATGTCAACATAAATATACACACAACTCTAATAATCAGGCCTGTAATTACCTACTACAAGTGAACGATCGATTGTAGTGTTCATTTTACAATTCAACGATAGACATGTGAAATATTTATATAATTAGAGCTCTCTCATAGAATTACAGAAATCTCGTAATATTGTTCTTTATTCCCAGTTACGCAACACACCACTTTTCTGATATATATATATATATATATATATATATCATTGTCCACGCAGCATTGTTGATCGAGGCAAACGTAGCGGGTGAGGGAAGTGAGACAATACTCTTCGACGACAATGATGAGAAACTATGGTTGCACTCCAACT
This sequence comes from Lepisma saccharinum, assembly GCA_022664845.1. Taxonomy (NCBI): domain Eukaryota; kingdom Metazoa; phylum Arthropoda; class Insecta; order Zygentoma; family Lepismatidae; genus Lepisma; species Lepisma saccharinum. The sequence goes on along the minus strand of JAGDQP010008780.1, from coordinate 21,222 downwards.
AAGCAACGATAATGCTTATAAAATAATTAGAAATGCTGCCCATCTTCATGTATGTGTATAATTATTTCCATTAGAACTAGCCTTTTTCGAGTAATTATTAATGAAGTACGACGAACCAGGATATCACATTTAAATACTCAATGCACTGTTTACTGGGCCTTATGCACACACTCCACATGGACAGGCAATGACTTCCTCGGGCAGAGACACATAAAATAGATTTCTACTTACAAACCGTGGTCTTTACGCCAGTTTTTGGACACAGCGATTATCGAACACTTCAAGATGAACTTGCAGCAATTTATAACGCACCACAACTCTGTCACTTGAATATGTTTGTAGATTCTATGCACAACAAAATACTGCGTTGTATGGTTTTAAGCATCCATTCCCATCTGACGTTGCCCTCTAGCGGAGGTAATGAACTCATCGAAGTCAACGCTGTGGACTCACCACAGAAAAGCGGTCCGTCTATGCGAGAAAGGCTTAAAAATGACTGAGACATCACCTCAGGAAATCCTGCAGTCAACAGTGGACGTAAACCGAATAAATGTCATTACATGAACAAAAAGTAAATTGCACCATTTCAACAGTGGGTTGTAATGACTGTTACAATTTCCTGTATAGAAACAGTGAATATGGCGGTTCTCTAGAATATGGAACACATTTGTAACCATACTTAAGGGGATCAACGTTGGATTTGAGGAGTTTTAAAAGGTTCAGTTCAAATAGAATATACTGAGCGTCCGTAGCTCAGTAGGCACAATCTTTACAGTCAGGAGGTCCTGGGTTCGGAACAGGAGCAGACCAACCTGTATGAGGTTTCATCAAGGATTTCGTGGCACATCATGCAAGTTCTGGGATGGTACCTTAGTCCTTGGTAGACTCCTTCTTGCATCCTTTCCCTACTTCCCGACCTCAGCTATTGATGTCGAAATGACAGATTCAAATTTAAATATATGAAGCACTATTAAGAAACTTAATTCCCTATAATAGAAAGATGAACATTAATTATGCAGTTCCGGCGCTGGAGGCGCCTGATATTATACTCTCTAAATTTCTGAAATAGTGCCTGTGTTTTTAACAATCTGTATATTAGTGATACTTATACAAAGTAACCCATGTGTATTAATCTTTCTCACTGCTGTGGATCGAAATTTATGTTTTGCGAAGAGACAGGCGCATTAAGAGGCGCATTTCATTAACCTTTATCATTTATTCCTGCATTGTTAAAAAATGAATTTTCAGTTTTTCAAAAAGGTGAACAAGTGTTAAAAATGACATGTTCTTTAAAAAATCCATCTAATCACCTTATGACATGTTTTTACTTATTTGTCCTTGCACAACATTTAATCGTTTCGTGTCTCCATGACAGAAATATAAGATTACAGATTTGAAAATGGTGCTACGAACCACACTTTTCCACTTCGTAAGGTTGGGTTAGATACATTGTGACTAGCCATTTTATTTCTGGGTGGCCCAAAAGTGATTCTATGTCATGTGCCCTTTATTATATTTATCATGGATGGATTAGAAGAAAAAGCCGTGCTCATAGCATCCAGGCACTTATATCCTACACTAACGCTCAGTGAATATTAATACTACACGGAATGATATAGTTCAGTTCTATTTCTGGGATATTTGTAAATGTCAAAATTAGAACATCTCAAGGTAGAATCATACTTTTCCATACTCATATATATAATATGTATGCCTCTGACATATCTATGGCTCATGCCTTCAACATTATTCAATTAAGATGCATGTCGAACTAGTTTGTTTACTTTGCGTTTTCATCAAACCATTTGAGTGATCATCCCAGAATTCGCTATCTGTATTTCAGACTAACTTTCCTGAAGATTGGTTTGTTATCTTTGACATTTATTTATTTTGAAAAATAATATAATCCATTACGCGGATAAATTCTTTAAATGCATTTGAATCTAATAAGTTTGCTTAAATTGCTGATATTTTGAGCTCTCAAATGTACATGTAATCGCGGTTAATCATATTGTTAATTAAACTCTTATCAAGTACCATTTCATGAAGGAGGAAAATCCTTTGTCTTTAGAGGGATTTCAAAAACACTTATTTTGATGGTACTAACTTAGTAATTTTACGTTGTTCGTTTGTTTTTAATATTAGTACCACTGTACTAAGAAAATGCAGCTATAACGAGTTTTGTATAAGTCATTATTCTTTCTGCACTACTATTTAATTATTTTATAAATTTCGTACATATATGTTCTCTACGTATCATCGTCTTATGATAAATGGTGTACGTAATGTGTATAACTAGTTGAATAGTTGATCACACGTTTTTCAAGGTGAATTTTAAAATCACTTTTAAATGTTGCTTGTTTAGATTTGTTTACTATTTGGGTAATCTCGGAACCATCGATTTTTGTACATAGCCTCAAGAAGCTATAGTAAAAATAGTGGTGTACTTAGTGTATTTTTTGAACTGAATCCTTATTAAGTTGCTTAAACCAACAGGTCTACAGCGCAATAAAACTATCTCTGTCGTTGTTGCACCAAGCACTTTACTTCTTTGCTACGGTATCAAAATCGTTTATCAAGTAATCAAAGTTGAGTGAAGAAAATGACGAACGGGAGTCAAATTTAAATATAAAAATTTGAACGAACTTGTTCTTGCAAGTAAGAGTCTATTTTACAAGTAGCTCTGGTAACATGTTAAGGTAGAGCAAAAGAAGTTTGATAGAAGCTAATTGACTTTGAATTTTGCTTAATGCTGTTAGGCAACTTTGGCTGAGGCCGTATGGATTTTAATGAAAGGATTAGTGAAATGAAAAAAAAAATGATGGGTAACGTGAAAACCCCTAGAAAACCCTCGTACACGATGTTTCTTCAACACAAAGTCCATATGGCATGATTTGGGATCGAACCGAAGACCCCAAACGCCAGAGGTGAACGCTTTGCCATTGAGGCATCGCGGCACTCGGAAGGGAAGACATGAGTCGTTTCTCTGATATACTAAACTATAATGAACAAAGCTTCTAAGAACACATTATACGAGTCGTAATGTCAGCGCAGAGAACATTTGTTAACAAAGTATGTAGGGGAAAATAGGGCAAAATGGGCAGGTGTAAAATGTATTGAGTATAGCCTGTATAGTAAGCAAATAACCAGAATACTTTTCGGATCAAATGGAACTTTCATCCTTCTACTAAAAGGTGATATAGTTTCATATTTCAGTTCTGTTTTCGTTTGTCCTACAAATTTAATTTTCCAAAATAAGTTAAATTCTGCTTTTTGTCCAACAGGTTTAATAAACAATACCTCTTTCTATCGTTACATAAAATATTTATTGTTGTTTCAGAAACTTCCCACTTAAAATATCCCTACAAATAGCGCTCCCTATTTTGTCCAACTGCCTAAATTTTAGGATTACAAAATGGTTCTACTAAGCAAGTTGCACAAGGTAAAACAAACTACTCCGATTTTAAACATAAATAACTTTTCAATAAGGCGGGGTCTTTGAAGTCCAGGTTCAATTAATCCACAAGCGAGCAATAAACCTGATTAAAAAAAAATCTAAATGAAGAAACATCATTTCTTTTAAACATTCAGAGGCACGCTATTTATGAACTCGCCAATCTAACTGATACAACTGCTTCTGTGGTGCATACAGTAAGCAATTCAATTCGCGCCTGGTTGATGACACCATCAGTTTTAGCTGAGAGGCCCACGTCCCCGTTCTAACCAACATCAGCGTTTTGTTAAACTTTCACCTGCAAGTAGTATTAATAAAATAACCTAATAAAAGAAGCGCACAAAATTTATTTTCAGAATATCACGATTAATTACAGAAATTTTTGGTACATATATTTCCATTTATGTGGCTAAACACTGAATACAATTTCAAAGATATTATATATAAAATGTTAGACCAGAGACACTATTTTTACAGTCTAGTGATTGTAGGTGAGGGTGATTTAAAAAGATCAATACTTGACTCGCTTCAAGTTTTCATAAATTGGTTGTAGATTGCAGAGGGAGTTCACATTTCGTTACAGTGTATGCATTTGTAGGTATTTATCAGCTGATTTTTCTCAGTTCACGAGCAAATTAACGCAAAAATACATTCCAATTTCAAATACTTATTCGCATCATGCAGTTTAATTCTTTTCAAAAATCAAGAATCTGGCCACCTGATTTATTTTCTACAATATCAGTAATTCACTATCACTTAGACTGCATTCCATTCCTTAAATTATATTAACTTTATATTATATACGCTCTTTCTCATCTAACGTTATGTCTGGTGTTTTGGGCTCCATTCCCTCAACATTCGTCTTTAGTCTCATCTGGATGTATTAGGTCTCGGACACTTGAGCAAACGTTCTTAGGTCGGAAACTTCGAGAACTGATTTTTATCCAGAACCACGCAAAATTACAGATTTCGAATATTCACCGCAAAAATACTAGATTTGAATATTTTAAAAATCATTCTCAATATTTCTACTTCACTGAAGTCCAATGCAAAGAAGTCTTAAAAGCCATCAATAAAATTCTAATTCTGTTTAACTTTTTCAACTATTATACTTTCGAGAGATTCAAATAAGTTTGTAGGTTAAATTCTATATCAAGTTTTGTTTTGCTGATTGAACTGTTTAGTCAAATGTATATGCATCTGAGGATAAGAAGCCACGTAAGAGGATAAGATAAGTCTTAATCACCAAACTAACTGAATTTGTAATTTTTTCTATTTCCTATACGTTTTACTCCTTTTCTCAATTTCGTATTTTACAGTGAAGGGTATCGGGAGAAAACGAGGAATGTCTAGTTCTAGCAATTTTGTGCTGTATAGCTCAATTGGGGAAAACTGAAACTACAAAACTGTATAACACTGTTGAGAAAACAACTTTATAGTTTCTCATAATCGAAGTTTGATTTCTTTTGATTATATTTTCGGTTAAATGCTTACTAGATTTTTATGAATTATGTATCATTTGTAAAGCACATAGTACTTTGATCAAACAAATAAACTATTTAAATGTGTTATACAACACCTAAAACCTTGCAACGGAGGGTTACGATAATTGCCGTGAAAATTTGATTAAGTCATATTGTATGTGATAAAATATAATTGTAGATTATCTAAATTTCTACATTCGAGTGAGGAGCTAGGGTGCCTAAGAGCATGTAAGCATTCCTTACATTGTTAATAACTAAGAGAAAATGACATATTTTAACTGGCTAAGATATCTAGTGACATAGAACTATTTTAATATCATTGTATAATTTCATAAATAAAACAAACAATCTCTTCCATCCCAGGGAATCGAACCCGAGAGCTGTCAGCCACTAACCACTAGGTCATATACACAACAAGCGTAAGATTAAATTACATTTATTATATTATCAGGATAGAAATAAGAAGATGAGCGGAAAAGTTATGTGTACTTGACAACCTATTTCCCTGTAATTCCTAAGGTCGAAGAGAAAGTGTAAACGTACACAGGGAGTCAGAAAATATGTGAACTCAGAATTTGCTACATTATTTAATATAGCCTTTGAACATGAGATATTTGACAGGAATCTTAATAACATTTGGTTTCTGTTAAACTGTTTCAAAGACTTATTATGTGCTATTTTGTAATTACCATTGAACTAGTAGAGTCATGTGAGAGAAGATGACTACTGGGAGAAGATGCAAACATTAGTGTTATTCCATGCCTAGAACGCTAGATGGACAACTCGTATGGTCTGAAAGAACAAGATAGCATGTTTTCTACGTGGATTGTTGTGAATGCGCTGAAAGATCATGAAAAGGTAAACTTTTAGGAAACGAAAAATAAATGTTTGAAAAAAGTGCACTTTCATATAAAACAGTGAGAAGGAGAACTCTTGAATAAAAAAAAAAATATTGTATAAATTTTGCAACTGATACGCTTCCTGAACGCCCGCAAAAGAAACGATCGAATGAAACATCCACCTTGTTCACTTTGTTGGTTAGCAGCAAATCGTTTTATGATGTCGCAAATACCAAAAGTTTGAAGGATATCAAGTTATATAAATTTGGAATGGTGAAATGGGTGCCACACGTAGTGACTATGGATTAGAAGCGCGCCCGAACCTTTAATTACCCAGGAGTGCCTGAATCGTTTTTAAGGACATATGAGACAGATTTGTTCGTTTATTTGTGGACGATACTTGTTTTTAGATTCTCGCGTCAGTCAAAGAATTTGATATATGCTGATTCTTCACCAACAAAAATAGAATATTTCGCCACCTTAGAACCAGTAGGTACTATGTTCACTTCAGCTACCTTTGAGAAAAAGCAGTTTTAAGTTCCTTTTAAAGTCAGTATAAATTCTTTACATTTCTTACATGTCTAGAAACTTAGAGGTTGTGTTGAGAGATAGTACTTTTGGGGTTGAAGAGATAGTACTAGATTTTTGACTGCAATGTTGACTGCATTTTGACAAAAAGTGGACATAGTACCTTCTGGTTCCAAGGTGACGATTTGCTCTGTTACAAGGAAGACTACTTAACTTGCTGGCAGTCTGCTGATTGATTACCTTCCAAAGAAGCAAATTAGACCTGCAAAATAGTATACAAATTTCTGGATATATCTCAAACAAAATTATGTGAAATATCTCCGGCTTTGTCAAAGAAAAATAATAACAGAAATGCACGTCGCCCACAGCGGTGTTGTTTCAACTTAACAAATCATTAAATAGAAGTATATACTGCTGTCTTACCAACATTATGAGTCAAACTAAGGTATCTAAAATTTGAAGAAACACATTTACCATGTTTCAACTGACTGATCAAAGCATCATAAGGGTATAGGAGTGAAATTGTTTCTGCTCCGTAATAATGTACTATAAGAGCAATATAAATTACCAAAATCAACCTGTACATTTACCGCTGAGATGTTTACTATATATCTGCCTTATATTCTCTTAGTCTTGATTCATAAGAAATGTTAATATTTAAGGATTCTCAAGCGGGCAACAAAGCACTGCTAATTGCTTATATCAATCAACCTAATCTTGTCCATTTCTGATTATCGAATTTATGCTTGTCAAGCAGTCCTAAATTATTATAAGTTGGAACATGTAATTTATGTGAAAGCGGATGGTTTCCAATTACAAACATGGTCTTTTCTGGAATTCTAGACACTTGGGGACTTCCGACAGTTCTAAGTTCGCATGGCTGAAGATTGAACATTAGTCGAGGAGGAAACCTTATAATGTACAGAATCTCTGTGCTAATTTGTGAGTGTGTTTACTGTATTTGTGCAGATACTCGTTAAATAAATCGCTAAAGGCCAGTTATCGGTCTATTTTGCTCGCTTCAAAAGATACAATTTTACGACTATGAACTAGGAATAAGTAGGATTGAGAGAAAGATTTGGATTTGTCCACAAATTAGTGGAGAATATGTGATCAAGACATCTAAAATGGTAAGATTTTTAGCATTTAAAATAAAAAAATAAAATACTTTATATTAATTGCTTAATGGAGTTCCAGAGTCCCCCCACCCCCTATTTCTCATTAGAATTAAGAACTAGCTCTTTTCTTAACCTTCGAAGGCTCGATGAGATTCGGATCCGTCCAAGTGATATTTCTTTGCTGGGTACTTTCTGTCATGTCTTCTATAGACCTTAAGAATTGAGCACACTTTTGGCAAGCTGAACATTTGTAAGTTTTGTAACACGTTTAATTTGGAGAACTAATTTACAAATCACAAATTCACCTTTTACGCCTAACAAAAAGAGAAGAAACCGCTAAAAGTTTGAATAAATAATAGAATAATTAACCAGTTTTACATAACGATATGTTGTTCGAATGCATTTCTTACGTGTCTATTATGTATTTGTTTATACCGACTTACTTTTAGAGACTGCGTCTGTAAGCGGGCAATCATTTCGTCGACAAGCATTTTGTCGACAGATCATCTTGTAGACACCACTTTGTCGACAGGTCATTTTGTCGACAGGTACGTTTCGTCGACAATTCATTTTGTCGACAAGTACGCTTCGTCGACATATCACTTTGTCGACTAGTACGTTTCGTCGACAGATACGTTTCGTCGACAATTTATTTTGTGGACAAGTAAGTTTCCTACAGTAATATTTTTGTCAATATGTAAGTTCAACAGCTAAAATTTTAGACTATTCATTTTGCCTACAGCTAACTTACGTTACGGGTTTGTAACGGGAAAGTAAATTTATGTTCATGTAGCAACTTAATCACCAAACTAACTGAATTTGTATTTTTTTTCTATTTCATATACATTTTACTCCTTTTCTCAATTTCGTATTTTACAGTGAAGGGAAGGGTATCGGGAGAAAACGAGGAATGTCCAGTTCTAGCAATTTTGTGCTGTATAGCTCATTCTGTTGGGGAAAATTGAAACTACAAAACTGTCAAAGAACGAACCACTTCTAAATGACCACAGGAGACAATATTACCGTTTTCAAGCAATTAAGGTACTCAAACTTGATTTTCTCAATAAACCTGTTTTGTGACATTTCTTGTTTTCTCCCGTTACTCTTCAAGTATTGTGTAGACTGCGTACGTGGTCAATAGATGAACATTGTCACTGTTAAATAGGAAATCAAGTCATTGTTTGTCTTTGTTATTATTTTGACAATTTCGACTCAATTCTTTAGAAAGTATTTTGCTGTGGTCGCCTGAGCATATTAAAATTTACATTCTCAAGCCTTCTTTCTCTTTCAAAAGTATAAATTAAAAAACTGCTGGAAGTGTAATAAAGGGATCTGGTCTTGTAAACTAATTATATGCAGTTAATATTGTATGTCACATAATGGTTTTAGTTTGTTATGGAGTATCATGAACAACAAATTTACTAAATAAAAATCAAAATTTTACCGCTCGATGTTAGAAATGCAATTTATTATTTAACTGCGTATTAAATACACTCTGTTAAAGCACAACACAACGTTTCAACTACATCTGTAGCCTTTATCAAGTGTACAGAATATATATTTTTTTATATGTGAATACTTATTGTTGCTAGACCATATTTATTTGTTTGATAAGAACGTTGTGCTTTTCTTTAATTCTATACATGTTCATGACGGTTACCCATTCTTGGTTTAAAATTCCGTATTCGTTTTCATTAACATTATTCGTAATGTAGCAAATGCGATGTCCTTCTCTATACACAATAAATGTAGCAGGAATGATCTATGTGTGCGTCTATCGAATTTCGTGTTGAAGCACAGTAAAGAACTAACGTCATTTAGTCCAGTGTCCTATATCACACTTCGCATAAAAAAAATTACGACAGCGAACGCCGTGCAGCTAGGCAACCTAAATTGCACCTTCTTATCCCATAATCGTGTCAGGTAAACCGACCCCCTCTTTCTCTTTCCTTCGTCTCGCCCATACTAAAATCAGCAAACATCAAGAGCACGATTTTGTTTTTCAAAATAGACATATGTTAGTACCGATAAAATGAAAGAATAAAAGCGAGACGAATCAATATACATAAGTTGATGCAGGGAGAAATTTAAACCCACAGTGAAACTTTGAAACCGATGAATGTATGTTAGACAGAGGCAGAGATATGAGAGAGAGAGAGAGAGAGAGAGAGAGAGAGAGAGAGAGAAAGAGAGAGAGAGAGAGAGAAGAAGAAGAAGAAGTAAAGATAAAAATATGGAATTTAAACATAGTAAAAAGAGTAAGTTCAGTTCCCACATAATAGAGTTCGCTTCCCACAAATCTAACAGCAAGATAGAAGTGACTTTTGGACTTTATATTTGTTCATCGCTCTTTGAATATATAAAGGGTTCTTGAAAAATTCAAGCCACTTTCAAAATGGAAACCAAACGTGGTGGTCAGATTAAATACTCATGATTTTCCAGTGAAACTCCAGAGTTTTGAGACACATTTAGGATAATGTCAAAAGTGTAACACACATGCTTTTTTTGCGCGGGGTTCGGTTGCAAATTCGGTGAAGCTTATTAAATATACTGGTTCGGAATACTTTGTAATCAGGAATTCCGCCAGGATTTGTTGATTGGGGTGTGTAAAGTCAAAATTGGGAGGGTGGACTAGAGTTTTGCACGGTTTCTATAAAAAACTTCGGGGTAGTCTCCAGAATCAACAGCCCCACAGGGACCGGGGTCTGGCGGAATCACTGAGTGTAACAAACCCAGTAGATACCATTGCCCATACCTTCTATTCCAGACTACGAATGCAAAGTGAACATAAAAAGAAAATGAATGAATTATAATTTTTCTGCTTAATTTCTATCAGAAAGAACCAAGATTATAATTCCAAACTGTATCAAAATGAAAAGTTACAAATGTTCAAAAGTAAAATTAGCATGTTCCTTATAGGCATAGTAAACTTTACATGTTCCACATTGCAAACGTGAAAAGAAGAAACACATGTAATAATATGTTGGCAAATTAGAGCATGGAAACGAATTTCGTGCCAAACTAATATAAAAATAATTCTTCTCTTGAAATGTCTAAAAAAGGGGGCATTTGCTACTCATGTCTTAAAATTTGTCAGTTCTGGACATGCCACTATATATTCCACCTATTGCGAATATAACGTTCTAATAATTACAACACTAATGAACTAGTGTTTATAACAATTCGCACACATGGAATAAACACGGCAGAGCTGAATAGGTTACCGACTGATTCGATGTAGATTTGATGACCCGGAAGATGAAGGAGAGATTTTAATTATTTAATTGCGTTTTAACAGTGTTTATTTCAGGGGTGACCAGGATCGGAGATGTTACCCCGAGAACACGAATAATACGACGTCAAAATTCCCAGTTAAATAGATTTTTCAGACCGGGTCAATCGGGTTACAGGATTCGAACCTATATTGGTTTGCTTTAATACTCCAAACTCCGGCACTTTTCCTCTACTCCATTTTGCCAACGAAAGACAGCACTCATGAATTATGAAGTTCAAATGCGAGGAAAATGTAACATTGAGTATATGTGATATATTTTGTCTGTGCGTATTCTTTAGTAAGTCAACACATGTGTATGCATGTCCTGTTTGTCATGTCGAATTATGAAATTATGTTATGTGAGTTTTAAGAACAAATCCAGTTTAGGGTAAGTATTATGACATTAAGTTACGATCATTTATTGTCTTTATTTTAACGTAAACCAGCCTGAACAAAGGTAACATCATAAAAAAATATAATTAGCAAATGGAGAAGTTAAAACTGCAATTAAAAGTTCTAATACACTTCGTGTAATATGACAAGTTGAACGTAACACAAATTAAAACTTTTGACAGTTTTTATTTAAGTATCAAAAGTCGTCACTTGCAGGTGATTCGAACCTACAACCATAAGGTTTCCTACTTCAGTAAGTGCCTGAGGATTGAATTTGATTCGGCATCATATGTCTATATTACTCGAAAGTGTAGGTTTTTGTAAATTTCCGAACGGAATAGCTTACTGACTGAAGTCGCTTAGTATCGAAATTATCTCCACATTTTCAACTTCTGTGGAATAAGAAAAGAATAATGTTAGCGGTGTAGAACTTGGCTACCCTCGTCGCCCTCATGGCCGAAGCCTTTCAGGCCCTTGGTTATTTTACACTCAGTCAATTATAATCTGAGCGCACTCTTTAGCAGCACTTAGAAAGTTTAAGTTCAGAAATTGAACTATGTGGCAACCTGGCAACAACATGAGTGACCACTGCGCGGGTTTTAATACAATGAGTGTATTAGTGCAGTTTTCGAGTACTAATCTTTGTGAAGAAAATAATCTTTGTATATCTAGTCCTGTAGTAGCAAAAATATGTGAATAAAAGTAATTAGAACTTTTCTCTTGTTTGTATTGTTCATAAAATAAATTATAATTCAGTGATGTTGCTATGTCTGTAATAATTAACGATGAAGTTTTGCTTACTCCCACTTACGTTAAATACGGTTTTCGAAACTTTTAACAAATTATGTAACATGGTTTTCATATGTATAAAATCTAACAAAATAGTAGTCAATAGAAGATTAACTCATAAATGCACGAAACACAGTAACTGAAACAAAAATAAGTATTATATAACTTTTACTTTGCTTTTATTTCCGTAAGAGTTGAGCTTAAGAGATGTCTGCCTGATGTCTTCGTGGCCGTGCGGGCTGCGTCCCGTTATTGTTTCCCTTTTCGTGCGTAAAGCTGGCGACGCGAGTTCGAATCCCGAAGCTTGCTCTTCTTTTCTCACAAAGCTCCGTCATCTATGTTCGTATTGCTTGGACGTAATAGTTTGGTTCCTGTCATTATGCAAAGAAATCTGACAACGATTACTATTCCTTAAATAAGGGTTAACCATTTCAAGGTTTAGTCTAATAATATCGACAGGTTAATTAGTCATATCAAAATGTTTAGAAATGAGAAGTTTAATCGAGGCCATATTCGCGGACGTCAAACGTGAGGTCAGTGACTCTCTATCTGCTTTACTGTAAATTAATCACTTACAGAAATCCTTAAAATGCAGTCCAAATGAAAAGCGTCTGCCAATTTTAAACACCAAATTAGAAACAGCTAGATAAGTCAAGATCACTGAACCCAAATTTGAAGTCAGTTTCTCTGTACTTATCTTCGTTTAGGCGCTAGCCCCCATTACAGGTGGAGGAATCAAAATTAAGAGGTCCAATATTTTAAGGTAGCTAACAGACAGAACATAGCAAGTGGACAGGAGAAATTAAAGGAGCTTTCTTGTTCTTGCTCGATCTAAATCCACATTGTTCTTACCAAACGAATATCACCGGTTTCTTGATTTTGGTAAATTATACTGTTTTAGAATTGCATTTCTTTAAGTAAACTTATATCAGGCCACAATGCATGCACAAAGTATCACTTTCTGATAGTATAATAATGGTTCCAAAATACGAGTTGCATTCCCCCTACTGTCTAAGGTAAGTTGGAGTTTTACAAATGAGGTTGGTGTATATTATTCCCCCAAATGCATCTAATCAAGTGAATAAAATATTTTACGATTTTGAAAGAAAATTATATTGGCGTAGGTCAGGGTTTCTCAACGTGGAGGTCGAGACCCCCAGAGGGGTCATGAGCTGTGTGTAAGGGGATAGCAAGAGAAGGTGAAAAAAATAATTTAGCTAGGGTTTGTAGGTTAAAACTAATAAATTTCGAAGACGATATTTTATTTTGCTTATTGTTTTTATAATTAAGGTATACTAAAATAATGAAATTTTTTGAATAGTTCTGAATAATGTAATTAGGATGTTTATTATCAAATACAGCATATCAACGGTCATGTTTTGAAATGTCATGTTTTTAGTTGCAGGATGAAAAAGGTTGAGAAACGCTGGCGTAGGTGGAAAGCGAACATATGATTCTCAGTGTTGAAAGTGCACATAGCTAATCACTCTAATAACCACGCCAGAAATCTGTTCTTATCCAACTTTCAGCTTATTCTTATTGCTCGTTTGCTTACACACTCATTTCGCGTACTTGTGGTTTCCCTTCTTTTCTGAATATGATTGTATTCAGATATTGTATCGATGAGGATAAGGACTCTCCCGGAGGGAAAATTTGGTCTACTGCTCCAACACTGACCAAAAAATTAACATCTATTTACAAAGTAGTTCTGTAAACATTTCATGCAACTGACAGAGGAGGTTGAAAATTAGGAATAAAAATGTCGTGTATGTATTGTGAAGTGTATGTTTTCGCCTCCTAATATTATAACCACAGCACGGGATTTTCGAAACAATGAATATTTCAATATAGGTTCTGACTCCTATATTCAATGTCCAAGAAGATGATATAGTCACGAAAGAAAAGTATTACGGGAACAAGCATCGTTTTCTTTTTTTAAACAAAAAAGCTCATTGATAGACACTCATAGCTTGAACCTGTCTCTTGCAGTCCCTTAAACATATCACGGCTTAGGCATAGGTGAGTGTCTGGCCCATAAATATAAGGTAAATGCACAAAACAAAAAAGACACTAAATATTATGTTCCCGAAATACTTTTTTTGGGTTTCTTTACGCCGAGGGAAATTGTCCCTTACATATGGGAGGGACTTTCGACCCCACAGCACATGTTTTGCCATTAAATTAGAGTTAAGTAACTGAATAAATACTCCCAGACAGTACGCAATAAATATAGGTTCTACACAATAGAAAGGGAGATATATTCCCACTATATACCGTGTTTTTTTTCCCAATACCAAGTATTCCAATCCCAGGCCAAGTTCTGGCATATTTCTAATTATCTAGGAATACTCCCGGAATATTACGAATTAAAATGTAACAATCCTGGAATATCCTTCTTGCAAGGGAGTAATTTTAAACACATGCATAGAATGAGAAACGAAGTAGTTTAAATACACGTAAATATTTGTATCATAGAACTTTTGACTTTTGCTCTGGGAAATACATTTTCAGAGAAAACGAAAGCAGAGTTTACTTCCATAATATTCACTGTTGTTCCACAGAGAATATACAACTGTCAGTTATCGGACGTTTCACTGCAATAATAATAATACTTATTCCTATAAGCGTGACTTTGAACTTCCACGAATATAAACTGCATCAGTTATTATTGTTTATTTCATTTTTCCTTTACTTTTGTTATTTTGGATATTAGTGGGCACTAATTTGTCTATAAGTGACTGAATTAAGAACTTTTCGCATGCATTTTGGTTTAAAGAACTTACAGAACGAAGTTGGCTATTTCCAAACATGAACTTAGTAATTCATGGCTTTTATATCTAGGTGGCAAAACGGAATAGAGGAAAAGTGCCGGAATTTGATGTACCAAAGCAAACCAACATAGGTTCGAATCCTGTTCAAGCCAGTTTTTTTTTACAAAGCGGTCTTGAAGAATCTAACCATCACTTCTCATAAAAATGGATAATATTTACAACTGTGGAATGAAGCACGAGTAATTACAGAGGGAAAGACGATTTACGAATGTTGGTTGGAAAAGTCCAAATTAAGTCTCAGGGGGGACAGTTAAGAACACGACATTGATATGAAGTATCCATTTTCATGTTATTATTCGTAGAAACAAACACTATAGCATTTGTAAAGCACGTCTTGAGTAAAGTCGTCTGTGGAGTATCCCTATCGTGCTGGACTTCTAATTTGAAAACCTGTGTTCGATACCCCATCAGTCAGTTTCTTTTTGGCATACACTGAAGTATTCAAACAAAGATTCATCTCGGGACTGTGGAGAACTTAACGAAGTATCACTGGTCAGAATCCGAGTAAACAGGTGTGTGTGCTGTTTAGCATAATGATAATGTAGTTTTCATATTTTTCATTGATCTTTCTCTCTTTCTTGATTTATTGTTATCGTGTCTTTGCTGCTTCTTTCTCTTCTTTTACCTCTCCTTCTCTCAATCATTTTTATTTCTTCTCTTAATTTACACACACTCTCTCTGTTTGT
The DNA here is from genome assembly GCA_022664845.1 of Lepisma saccharinum. Classification (NCBI taxonomy): domain Eukaryota; kingdom Metazoa; phylum Arthropoda; class Insecta; order Zygentoma; family Lepismatidae; genus Lepisma; species Lepisma saccharinum. The sequence goes on along the minus strand of JAGDQP010008780.1, from coordinate 5,826 downwards.
GCGTATTCCACAGCCAAACCCGGGCCACTTTCGATGACCCGGTGATAGGGACTGACCCAAACATGAGTGACCCGGTAACCCGATTGACCCGGTCTGGAAAATCTATTTAACTGGGAATTTTGACGTCGTATTTTTCGTGTTCTCGGGGTTACTTCTCCGATTCTGGTCACCCCTGAAATAAACACTATTCAAACGCAATGAAACAATTAAAATCCCTCCATCATATTCCAGGTTATCAAATCACACATCGAATCACCGCGTCAGAATGCGTTCGAATCTTAAACCTGATGACACAGTCCAAAACCTGTCCAGCATCCCCCGACAGTCGGGGCCGGTTTCAGCTCTGTCGGGTTTATTCCATGTGTGCGAATTGTTATAAACACTAGTTCATTAATGTTGTAATTATTAAAGCGTTATATTAACAATAGGTGGAATCTAGAGTGGCATGTTGGGAACAGATACATATTAAGATATGAGTAGAAAATAGTCCCCTTTTCTTAGCTATTTCAAGAGAAGAATTATTTTTATATTAGTTTAGCAAAAAATTCGTTTCCATCCTATAATTTAATTTATCAACATAATATTATGTGTTCCCTTTTTCACTTTTAAAAATGTGCAACATGTAATGTCTGGTATGCCTATAGGAACATGCGAATATTGCTTTTGAACATTTGTAACTTTTCATTTTGATACAGTTTGGAATTATAATCTTAGCTCTTTGTGATAGAAATTAAGCAGAAAAAATATTATTCATTCATGTTCTTTGTATGATCAATTTACATTACTAGTCTGGAATGGAAGATATAGACCACGGTATCTACATGGTTTGTTACAATCAGTGATTCCGCCAGACCCCCGGCAACTGGGAGGGGGGTCAGCCCCAAATCCTTGCGAATATCCCCAACTTTTACTTTATTTTCGCGGTCAATAGTTGACAGAAACATTGTAAAGCTACCTACACCCTCCAATTTTGACTTTTCACACGCCAATCTGAAAATCCTGGCGGAATTCATGATTATAATTTATTCCGAACCAGTACGTTCAAAGAGCCCCACCGAATGTGCAGCCGAACCACACTCAATCAAATCATGTGTGTTACACTTTTGACATTATCCTAAATGTGTCTCCACTGGAAATCATGAGTATTTAATCTGACCATCAAGTTTGGTCGCAATATTGAAAGGGTCTAAATGAATTTTCAAGCGCCCTTTATATATTCGAATAGCCCTGAAAAACATATAAAATCCAAATGTCCCTTCTATCTTGCTGTTAGATTTGTGAGCACTGCACTTTATAATATTAGGTTCATTTTTACTACATTTAAATTCCATATTTTTATCTGTACTCCATCTTCTTCTACTTCTTTTCTACCCTTCCCCCCCCCTCTCTCTCTAATTTCTCTACCTTTGCCTGAACGCACCCATCGGTTTCAATTTTTCATTGTGTGTTTAAGTTTCTCCCTGCGTCAACTTACGTATATTGTTTCGTCTCGCTTTTATTCTTTCATTTTATCGATAAAATTCGATACTAATACATGTCTATTTTGAAAAAACAAACAAAAAAAAAAAACTGCCGAAATAACGTGCTCATGATGTTTGCTGATTTTACTATGGATGTGACGAAGGAAGAAGAAAGAGGGGTCTGTTTACCAGACACGATTGTGGGATAAGAAGGTGCTATTTGGGTTGCGTAGTTGCACGGCGTTCGCTGTCGGAAGTTTTTTGATGCGAAGTGTACAATTTCCAGAGACATTTTTCTTAGGGGGGGGGGAATTTTTCTCAGAAAGTAAATTACTGTTTTTATCCGTTCATATCCGAGGCTTGGTGGATGTTTCAGAAAGCAGAGCCAGGGAAGGGTTTTGCAGAGAGGTGGACATTCCATCCATCCCTCGCTACAAATCGAACACTGATTTAGTTATTACTGCTTAACAGTAGATTGATTAAAAAAACGAATCTATCACCACCGCAACAGGTATTTGTTTACTATCTTTGAAATCTCAATAAAGGAATCCACCGACGAAATATAATCCTTGAGATATAGTGTAGTGACCAACAAGTAGAAAAATCCTTAACAATTTTCGACTTCAGATGAAACTTAAATTATTTTCTTTAAAAAAGCGCATATACTTATTTTTAAGTAACAATGTTTATTTCTTTCCTAGGCTCAAAATAATTTATTATTTCCTAATTTCTTTATTTAGTTAGTACAAGACTGTGCTACCACTTAAGCCGTCTCTTTAGGATATCGCTTTCTTTCCTACTATTCAACATTCATGTCTGTAGGTTCTTCGAGATAGTGGCTAGGTCTAAACGATTCCATTAACTGCGTCAAATTCTAAGATAATTTTCACAAACGACATTATTTTCAAAACATGAAAATTAATTGAACTCCTGAAACTTAAGTGACTTCATTATTTATTACTATTTCGTAAATATTGATTGGGTCTGCAATCTGTCGAATTCTAAGATTTTGCCTGGTATGTAATATATTTCAAAAACCTGAAAATTAGTCCGAAGAAAATCGAAATTTCCAAACATAAATAACTTCCTAATTTGCTTAAAAATTAAAATGGGTTCGAAATTTTCAGTAAATTCTAAAATCGTATTAACCGATACCATTTTTATACGCAAACCTGACTTTCGGCAAAGTGCTGAAAACTTAGAAATTTTCATCATTAGTATGCCGCCGAAAGCAGCAGTTCCTTAAAGGTAAGCTAAGCCTTCTCTATTCATCCGGTCTTGCTATATCCTGTTTAGCTCAACATACGATTTATCTTCCTTAATATTCTCAAGGAATTAGATTCGTCTTCTTCCTCTATCTCTCTTTCCCTCAACCATACATCCAATTGCATTCCTCAGTACACATTCTCTGTGCATTCAATGTCCTCTTGCTCTTCTTTATTGTCTCCAGGATTGTTCGCCTCTCGCATACTCTCTTCAACACTTCATTTCCCATCTTCTCTATTCAGCTGGCTTCCATTCTATTGTTCTCCATGTCCATATTTGAAAGGCATCGAATTTTCTTTCTTCGTTTCGTAGACTGCACCTTTCTTCTGCATACAACACAATACTATATACAAAACATTTAATTAATCTCTTCCTCAACTCTTTGTTCATCAATCAGCAGAAGAGTGAACGCCTGTTTCACAAAGGCTATTCCCGCCTTTATCTCTTTTTCACATTTCACATTCTATCTTCCAATATTCCACAAATACTTTAGACTGTCGTAGTTTAACTGTGTAGACAATCCCCGCCATCTTGGTACGCACTTTCCATTGGTTTACATGGTAATAGTTTCACTCGTCTTATATCTCTCAAGAGCATAATTTTTAATTTCTATTTTCGCCTAGGTTCTCGTCATGTTATCTTGGACTCGTGCTATTTTGTAGAAATGCAATATTTTACACACGAACAATAGTTTCCCCTTGACATGCTGTGATTTTTATAGCAAACTATTAATAGTACATTATACTTATATATTTGAAGAAATTTCACGAACCAAAACTATACAAGAATTAAAATAACCACCGAGACAAATTCGTGAAAGCGGAACTTGAATATTCTATTTCTGACAGGCATAAAATTAGTAAAACAATGGAAAGTGCGTACCAAGATTTTGGGGCTGATCTACATCGTTAAAAAGAAGGGATATGTATAGACCCTATTCCATATTTATTCTATTACACATTTCATAGCCGGCCGGGTGGCCGAGCGGTCTGCGGTGGTAGGCCATCGGCTCGAAGGTCCAGGTTTCGATTCCCGGCAGGGGCATGGATATGGCTTTCAACACTTAACAGCTAAGGTGAATCGTGACGGGCCGAAGTAACAAGTTACTAGACTGGTCCATATACAAATAAAGTTTACCAAGTTTTTTACGCATTTTATTTTTTCGTATTCATTTAAGTCGAAAATTTCCTCACATTGATATGACCCTATCCTTCAGGAAGTAAAAAAGTTAATAATTCAATTCAAGGTTGAATTAAGAAAGTTAAATGAAGAAAAAAGAAGTAGTTTATTTATTATTGTTTGTTTGACAAATGTTTTAAATAAAGTTCAATGGCTGGAAAAGGTTTTAAAAGCCATTGATTATTGTTTATATTATTTTTGTATTTATTGGAGTTTCACGAGAGGGACGCTAGATGTCATTACTTTTGCTAGCTAAAAACTAAAGTGAGCATCTTTGTTGTATAGGAAAAAAATTGTTGGTTTTGTTATATTATGAAATGCATATGATTTTATTTTGCTAAAAGGTTATTTGTTTCAGAAAGGAAACTAATTTTATAAATAAGTAATTACTTATTATCTTGCAAACTAGTATGTACATCAGATGCATAATCAGATAAGTAATGCATATAGATTATGTCGGTAATCTTGATAAATCTAGAATAAAGATTCCCGACAATCTTTATTCTTGAATTATTAACATTCCCGACAACCATTTAGACCAACTCTATTTTCTACAATCGATCATCTACCAATGCCTCTTCCCATAAAACGGGCGTAACCCTTTCAATGGGTATTTGTCATGGCCTCACCATGACAATTTTCAATTTTAAAAAAAATGTCGGGAACAGCATGTAGAGGAAGGTATATTTTTAATAATCTATTTAAACAAATATTTTTTCATTGCAGTGTTGCCAACCGTAGCGGAATTTCGCTACGCGTAGCGACTTTTTGTTGCCCTGGCGACAAAGCGGCGATGGACGAAAAATGCAGAAAATGTAGCGAATTTTGAAAACACATCTTAAAACTTCCAATTTTTCCGCATAGCTTGAAAGAAGTCGACAAATTAGGTTAGAAAACATTTTTTAAGTGTTAAGTGGGTTTTCCGCCTCTTTCGTTTGACGTGAATTATTCAAAATTCAGTGCAGGTAAACAAAATGCAATTTTCACAGACCAAAAGTTCACGTAATGCGTCAAAAATGAGTTCAATTAGTTGTAAAGAAATACTGCTAGTAAACTCAGGATTGTGTGCAGACATTTTTGGGAGAGAAAAATGTCCCAAAAGTGTGTACACACAATCCTGAAGTTATTACTAACGTTTCCTAACTGAACTCATTATTGACGCATGGCATGAAGTTTGGTCTGTGAAAATAATAAATTCTTTTGAGCCTAGGAAGGAAATAGACATTATTACTTAGAAATAAGTATATGCGCTTTTTTAAAGAAAATAATTTAAGTTTCATCTGGAGTCGAAAATTGTTAAGGATTTTTCTACTTGTTGGTCACTACTCTATATCTCAAGGATTATATTTCGTCGGTGGATTCTTTTACTGAGATTTCAAAGATAGTAAACAAATACCTGTTGCGGTGGTGATAGATTCGTTTTTTAAATCAATCTACTGTTAAGCAGTAATGACTAAATCAGTGTTCGATTTGTAGCGAGGGATGGATGGAATGTCCACCTCTCTGCAGAACTCTTCCCTGGCTCTGCTTTCTGAAATATCCACCAAGCCTGGGATATGAACGGATAAAAACAGTAATTTACTTTCTGAGAAAAAATCCTACCCCCCCCCCCCCCAGTCTGTGGAAATTGTACAAATCGGACACTGGACTAAATGACTGTGCTTCAACACGAAATTCAATAGACGCACACATAGATCATTCCTGCTACATTCATTGTGTATAGAGAAGGATATCGAATTTGCTACATTCCGAATAATATTAATGAAAACGAATACGGAATTTTAAATCAAGAATGGGTAACCGTCATGAACATGTATAGAATTAAAAAAAAAACGTTCTTATCAAACAAATAAATCCGAACAAAAACACCAGAGGTGCAAAAAGTGGAGCCAAGTTCTTTAGCCCTAAAAAGGTGTGAAAT
>JAGDQP010008779.1:43459-61663 GCA_022664845.1 Lepisma saccharinum | reverse complement strand
AAAAAAAAAAAAAAAAAAAAAAGGAAACGAAAATAGTACGGGAAGAAAATTTCCGTATAACACAGAAGAGACAAGCTCTTTCAAAACAGGAGCCACAGAATATTAGAGAGAAAAAAGAGGCTCTGAATTCATGGATAAAAGGAATGAAAAATCGCGAGAGCAGCGACAGGAGACGTGATTTCAACCTAAAGGGCCGTATCGACTGCAAAGGCAAATAACGGCTGACGTTGTGCTGTAACCTGCCTTAAAGGCATAGGATAGCAGCTGTCTCTACACCACCAGTCAAGAAAACTTTTCTCGACATTTTTTTTAACCTTCTTCTATCAAGGATAAGTTTTCCTTCCTGCCTACGTCATTTTTTTTTCTCATCTTTTCTTTTCTTTCTCGCCATACAGTTCGTCTCTTTCTCATCTTTGAGAAGTCAAGAATCCCATTCTCTCTCACTCACTCAGTTTTTCTCTCTCCATTACGTTCCGCTGGCTTTATACATCCACTTAATAAAAGAAAAAAAAAACTTTCTGTCACTGGGGAAGTCTTTGGTAAAAGGTGACAGAATCTCTTCCGGAATTTCGGTCAGGCATCAGCGATAGTCAGAGTTGCCAACTTCTGATACTAAAACAAAGAAAAGTAGGACTATGCGATAGATATAGTAATCTCTATAGAGTAATAATAATAAATCAGTGTCTTTCCTAAAGTGACAGGATCTTCAGCTAAGTTTATCCTCGTTCCTTCATCCGTATCGTATTTGTCTTAGCCTACGATTTTTCTTCTTTAATGTCCTTTTCTATAATTTATTTGTTAATTGCACGTTTCCGCTTCACACAACAGAACAGTTTTTATTTTTTTTTTTAACTTAACTCCTTTTTTACGTTTTAATCACCATTTCACACACACAAAAATATATTTTTTATCGCTTTTCTCGACATTCCTCTTCTGAACTTGGCTCCTTCTTTTATAAGCCCTTATTTACGAGGGATAGTCAGAAAATAAGTTTCCCTTATAATATTTCTAGTTGGATCCTGGTGTTACTGAAATAATTTAAAGAAACCCTTAAGCTGATTTAAGGGAGATGTTCGTCCACTGTCGCGCCTGAAACCAAGAAATCTAGCGATTACGATCAAACGAACAGTTGCAATGCACTGATAAATTTGTAGATATTGCCATTTTCGTTCCCCCTCTCCCTCGTGTGCGTTGGTGAGCGCGCCTACAAGCAGAGGCTCCACAGAAGCAACGAAGAGAGAAAAAAAAACTTAAACCTTTACGGCAAGGTGGATAGTTCAGACTTTGCAAGAGAAGGACATTTTGTGCCCAGCCTTGTCAACAAATGAGATTTGGCGCCTGTATGTATGTATGATGCATGAGTAAGACGTCACAACGTAACTCATAGCAACGACCCTCCTCTCCTTTTTGATGAGTATGCAAACGCGATAAAAAAAAATACATTCTTTCGATATTAGCTAATGCCTGCTATTGTTGAAAGCTATACTATTTGTGGAGTTATTTTAACGATGTTTCTCTCTATATATACAAATCATGCATTACGGAAAATTTAGCTTCACTCGAGAGGAATATTTGATATGTGTGGTCCATGGTGATGGTAAAGCCCGGCGAGCAACTCCTGAAAATCATTGTGTACGAGAACAAACCTAAACGAAACAATCTGGATATTTCTTATAACAGTTGACAACTATGAGAATAGATTTACAAATTCCGGAAAACACAGCAGCTTGATCAAGAAGCCACCTCAAGTTCTTTTTCTGTTCTTGCGCACCCTTGTATCTCCAGTTCATTCAACGCATTTTTTCCTTTTCTTTCCCTTGAATTTCACAGACATGAAGACGAGAAGTCAAGACTATTAAATTCTTTCAGTTCAAAGAATCTTCCTTCCCTCTTTGTCTGATGGAAGAGAGAAAAATCACTGACAAAAAAAGACAAGAAAAGTCGGTTGGAGGAAGAAGATTAGATTGACGAAAGAAACCTGATGTTGCAATGAATATAGTCGACATTGTTTCTTTCTTTTGTTTCAAACAAATTTGCATTCATCTTCCCTTTTTCCTAGTTTTGTTCCACAAAGGAACTCTACACACACCGACAATGAAAGCAGATTCTAAATATCTTCCACAGATGAAAGCACAATCACATGCTATACAAAATGCTGTAATAACGCTTGAAAAAGGTACACGAGAAGTTTCCAAATCAAATCTACGACGGCCCATGTCTGTTTTTCGAGCCAATAAGAAGACTCTAAATGGAATGTGATGTTTTCGATTTCATTAGATTTGGTAGTGCTTTACTTCAATTTACAATTACACAGTAATGTAGGAATTAAATCAGCTTACAGGACTAGTTAATGAAACGGAACGCATGGCAGAATAAATACGTTGACGAGTAATAAAACTTTAATTAATTAATAATCAATGAAAACGTAATACTCATCACTGGACAAGATTTCGAGATCGGTGTCCATGGTATTTTCGATAATTTGTAAGAACTAGTGCGCTATGTTCTACAAATTTTGATAATGTTCTTAGTTTTCAAAATATTTTGAAAAATGTTAAATAATGGAGGTGAGCGCAAGGGCGGCTCTTAAATAATGTTATCTTCGAAGTCAGTGATCTTGAATTTTACTGCGCCTGCGTTTACTTGCCCTCCACCTTTGACACAGTCGCTTTCACGTAGCTTTAAATTTGAATGTATGTTGGGCCTTTAGGCATCTTTGGCTAAGGCCGCATTAAAATAGAGGACAGAGAAGATAGTGGCCAGTTACATAGAGTACCATCTCGACATTCTTCTGGTGAAACAAGAAATCCCGGAAAACAGTTAGGACTGTAAGCTGCGGCGTTCCAAACCCGCGTGTCTACCCATTGCTAACCGAACTCTGTGACGTTACCGCCTGGACTACGAGAGCTGGGTAAAAGTTTGCACGTACCTGTTGTATGTTATTAGTTATTAAGCTTCTATACAGTCAAATGGTTAACACTCTCATTTTCCCTGCGAGCGGATACAGGAACAATTCTCGGTAGAGGGTTCATAGATTTAGCACGGCTTTAGTATGAAGGCAATTGAAGTAATTGAAATTCGTCCATAGGTCAAGCACTAGGACTTGAGTGTTCGGAAGTCCGTAATCAATTCCAGAATTCGGAATTACTTGGATTCCGGAATTACTACTTTCCAGAAATCCGACATTCCGGAATTTCGAGGGCCGCGGTGGCTCAATGGTAAAGCGCTCACCTCTTGCACTTGGAGTCGTCGGTTCGATCCTTCTTCGTGCCATGTAGTTTTGTGGTGGACAAACACCGTGTGCATGGGTTTTCTCAGGGTTTCCCGGTTTCCTCCCACTTTCTTCATTCCACCATCCGGCCTGTGCCAAAGTTGCCTATCTTAACCAAGATAATGTGATGCATGCTCGACAGAAACTGATAGCGAAGTCTGAATCATGTTACGTTAAGTCATTTCTACGGCAGACCTTCTTACCTCGACTCGTTGATTCAATCTGTTGTATATTTTAAGCGAACCCAGATACTTGTCTTTTCTTATTTATATGATTTTGTTGCGAATGATAAACTGAAAGACTTAAACCTTCGTTAAAGAAAAATACTAACTACAAACTAGAGAATGTATCAATACTTACAGAATCCTTAAATTCCCCATGTCCTCGAAATCTGTTTCAAATATAACAGTGATGTTGTTTCCTTGTAAATCCCTGTAAAAGAAGAAGAGAATATGTAAATGATTGAACGAATGTACAAATTTCACTACAATATAAGTGATATATACGTCTACAAAAATGTGAAAGCTAGCGCGCTAACCTCAGCCATACTGAGGTCTGTAAAACTTCGTGTATAGAAAGTCCAATTTCTTTACGTCATATCGATTCCCCTCACTTTCACCCCGTAGAGAAGGAACTTCTGTATTTCTTTATTAATCACTATCAACGCTCATGAAGAACACAGATACAGCAAAGGAACGAAATTTACCCTTCCCCATTTTCGTACGGGCTAAAACTTCCGCGATGATTCCGATCAGTCCTTATCAGTTACTTCTTCGTTTTCTTTCTGGTTCCTTCAGAAATATCAATCAGATGCCAATGAACTATTTAAGTTTTATGCTGCAATAAAAATCATATGGTTTTGATATTAAATCAAACTGTGTAGACATATGCAGTGAAATGAATAAATGTGTCTAAGCAAAAATTAACTTCACATTTGTTTCGAGGAATCTTAGTTCGTCTTCACTATTCAACACTCCTAAAAATTACCTGTAGGTTCTTATTTCAGTTCATACTCCTGTATCTCCCACGCTATACGATGTTAGGACAACTTCCGTAGCAACGGAACAGAAATACAGGTATGACGTCGTGGTTTAGTACATGATTGTCAACATCAATCAATTACCGTTTGTTTGTTTCGCACATTGTCCTTTCAATTTTCGCAAAATTCCAGCTGCCTTCACCCTTTCCTTCGCCAGAACTTTGATTGACCGCTGTTCCACAGCAACGTTTGTTTACACTACAGCGCATACGCCATCTCACGACGGCCGCGCGATACGCACAAAGAACCATGGTACATCCACCAGCAGTTTCATCACACTCCAGTTACTCCTTACTCTTTTACCCCAAAACTCTCGGTCAGTGTTGAATGGCCCTTCTATATATATATATACATGAAAGCATGTTTTATAATGGCGATATTGTAATAATGCGCTCGATTGTTAGAATATTCGTTGGACTGATCATATCTGCTCGTACGGACTATTATACGGATATCTAAATTAATAATAATAGAAATATTTTTACAGTCTCATTCCGTAAAACTGAGGGGTATGAAGACACAAATGAAAATGAAACACAATGCTCAGGAGCGGACCTTATGACAACGTACTGACGTGCGTTGCATGTAACCAGGGTGGATTCTTGAAACTGAGAAAGCTAAAGCAAATGAAGATGATCTGTCAGTTTTAGTCATCATATTAAACACTTTCCGACAAATTGAAGTCGCTGTAACGCTTTCAACGGGTCGTCGGGTTGAATCTAAACCTGACCCGTGACCCAAATGGATCCGCCTCTGCCCAACCCGTGACGCGAATGCGTCCGATCCGACCCACGATCCGAGTGAGTCTGACCCGACCCGTTTGAGAGCGCTAGGTCTCTGAACTGAGATTTCAAGTAAGTTTCTCCCAATGTTTTTTTGGTGGGCAATTGGAGAGGATACGCTTAACCGAGATTTAATCATTCTTATCTTTAAACTGTGTTATTTTACCATTTTAAATCTGCCAATTTTAGCCATATAAATCTGGCAGCCGTTAGGTCAGAACTTTTTCCTCTCTATGGAAAAAAGCAAGTTAGTGACGCATTCGTTACACATGCTAGAAACGTCCCTACTTGAATAAAAAGAAGAAGAAGAAAGATACGAAAGAACGAGATCTGTCTCCTATCGGATTAACTTGAGAAGGAAAGATATTCCGTCTATCGTTCATGTCAAAGCCTCGTGTTTACCCACGAAGCCATATTGGACGTTCAATATTTCAAAGTCAGAAACCCCTTTCCTTTACGGGAGAGTCCGTGATCTGGAAGCCAAAGGGATCGTAATTGGGAACCAGTATTTTAAAACAAACATTTCTGTGTGAGAGAGTATAGTCTCTTTCTCAGACATCTCGGTTTGTGGCCAACTCTGAACCAGCAGAAAGACCAGGCATCCAATTTTCACATCACAAGATTAGATTAAACGCTCTGCATTGTCACACAAGTGAGAAAGTCGTGTTAATGAAACAACTCGTCAAAGTGTTTGTTCTTAATGGACATTATACAAAACACCATGTGACAACTGTCTGTATGTCATAGTGACCTATTTCTTTAACTTGTCTCTTCTTCTCTTTGCCCATGTTAACAAATGCAAGGAATGGGAGATTAACTGCTACGTGTCACCCTTGAGCCACCCCGTATTCTTCCCTCTAAACCACAAACCCCTTCTTTTAAAACATTTTTATTCTTTCAACGCTGCTAAAGCTACTTAAATTAAAAGATTGCTGATGATTCTTCTCTATATGGGGGGAGTATCATTTGTCACTGACATAAGCTCCCTGAATCTTGTTCCCCAGATAACTCCCTACGACGGAATTCAACAGGGCAGCCAACTGCCTATCTACAAATAAACGTAGGCAACAGGAGTTTATTTGTTTTTTTAATAAATGACTATTTATTTAGTTAGTGTTTCAGGGAGTTACAGATATCCAGCATTTTCATCAAAATGACAAATATGGGTCGAGAAACGATTCGCTTACGAAAAAACTGACCTTGGATAAGGAAATAATTTTTCCATGAAGATTTTGAAGAAACTATACTACCTATAAAGTTCTAATGTCTCCCAGATTTATCTGAGACCAGAAACTTACATTAATGTTTCAATTTCACAAAGTGTGTAGAAACAAGGAATATGTTTTAAAATTTAAAAAGCGTCAATTATGCAGTCGAGTACTTCATATTAGGAAATCAATCTTTTGGGCTCTTGTGTGTGATTTTAGTAGAATACAATTATTATCTGAGAAAATATTAAATGTATGGAATCGATTCGTCATTGCAATTAGACTTAATGGGTTTAGCACAGGCCCATAGGTTGGGACGGACTAGGGTAGGCCTTTTATATTTTCTTAGCTCCTACTTGAAATATACTTTAATGTTTTAAACAATAGTGCTGAGATAGAACAATTAATATGTCATGAGCCGTGCCTCCTCCCACTCAACTGTTTATAGCTAGTAACGCACCTAGTTGGCTTGGCAATATTTCGAATTTCACGCTCGATTTTTCAACACTACTGTTAACGCATTTACGTGTCAGTTATTTCTTAATTAAATGTGCGAATCTTATTGATCCTAAAAACTGTTAAAATGCGTTACGAGCCTAAAAGAGGCTAAACAGAACATTTCAGAAAAAAGAAGTTGGTATTATTAATATATTAAAATTCTACTGTTAACAGGAGACATGTGCACCAATGTGCATTTTTTTTCAACTTCGTTTCACTCCTTGCTATTTTCTTGGTTTCCTCCGACCTGGGTTACATACAGGCATTATAAAATTTAATTCTTGTGTTCGTTGGGCGAGTGGAAATCTTGTAGATATTATGTTGGTAGCCATGTACCGCAAAGCTGGCAGTTGTATGGTGTAATACATTGTTTGCGTTAAAAATTGATTTTAACACAGCTTAACAATGAATGGGGCGTTAAAAAGAAATTGAATAGTTGGTGTGATCCAGCAGATTACAGTTTAAGATTTAATGTGAAGAAGGTACTGCGTTCACGTTTAGTATAGAGAAGTTATTTGTTAGTGCTGCTCCAAGTTTCTGATTTGTATGGAAATCTTTAACTGACTACTGAATAAAAAAAAAAAAAAAAGGAACTTTATACATTGTTTCTTGTTTCTTGAGAATTTTTTCTTTGCTTTATGTTCAGTAAATCTTTAATATATCAAGAAAAATGTATTTGCAGTTGAAATTTACTTTGCGACTTATTTCATTTTAATGCAAATAATTGTCAGCTTAATTCATTTATGGCAGAAAAAAATAAAAGCCTAAAAGGATGTTTATAAACTACTACAAATCCGGTAGTAATGTAATTGAATAGAAAACGCATATCTATCATAAATACTCTCATCAAATCAAAACGAACAGAATCGTATTTATGATAGATATGTTTTTTTCTATTCATTAATATCACAGCCCAATTGTTAAAGCTAATCCATTTCAAGTTCAATTATTGTAAATTTCGAAATAATAAATTATGTGCGAAAATTAACTTCCAAATCTATTTATCTCAATATCTTGATTCTGACGTTTTCATTTTTTAAAGTTTCTTTGAAGTCCCGAAGTGAACATAGTCACGATGTCACAACCACCAACCACTGCAAAAACAGTACAAAAATCCATTTGGCACAGTTTTGCATTAGAAAAATTGTATTTTTCCTGAAATAATAACAAGCTGTAATTCTGGAACTCTCCGCAGTGAAACCTTTAGAATATAAATGTAAAAAATGTAATTACAGTACAGTATTTAGAACTGACAATTCTCTGTGAAATCATAATCAAATCCACTTACAATTCTTCATTTCTCAAATTCTGATCATTTATCATTTTGTATTATAAATTTCCTCAGCTTTAATGCCCATACTGAAGCCCGTCATACACGTAAAGTCCCGGCCTTGAGGCCAGAACTGCACCGTTTGGCCTTTGTCGTGCCCTCCCCATCCCCACACAAGTACAGTTCCGGCCTTATTAAGACCTGGGCTTGAAACCAGAACTGCACAGTTTGTTCTTTGTCGTGCCCTCCCCACACACGTACAGTTTGGCGCGAAGGTTGAGCAGTCGGGCCCCACACGTGCAGTTCAGCCTCAAGGCCGGGCCTCATGGACTCAATAGATACCATTGAGGCGAACAGGCAGACGATTCGTCTCAAGGATTCGCCATACACGTACCGTTGTGCCCCAGTCCTTGAGGTAGAACTGTACGTATATGGGGTGGCCTAAGATTTTTTTAACATTATAAGGAATGCCTATCCTGCAGGAATGTATGTATAATAAAAAGTTAAATACTTCACGCTGCACTCTTGATACGCAGTTTAAATTTTATGAATGGGCTTTAGGCATCTAAGGCTTAAACTGATTTAATATGCAGTATATTTCCTTTAAACCTACATATAAATTTTAAAAATAATTCGGTTACAATACATATAACATAAAAATTTCCTCTGTACTTCTGTAGTTTTGGCACGTTCGCACGAAAAGTGCCAAAACTAAAAGTTTTCCTTTTTTTTTTTCAAAATAATTAAAGAGGCCCATCCCTCCTTCTTTGACAAAAATGCCACCAAGTCTATCTACGTCGGTAGCTCGTAGATAGCAGAAATGTTTGACGAATTTCGCTTACGTATAGCCTCAAGTAAAGTGTCACTTCTTTTCCTCCCTCTGTCACCTTATACTTTTTCAGCTGAGACACTTTTCTTGCGTACGTGCGGTATAAGGATGATAATGAAGGGTGTTCTGCAAGAGGCTGGCTGATCTATGAACCGAAGGTTCTTGCGCAAGGTAAGCTAACGGTAGTATATCGGGTTTACTATTGCCTACCACACGATGAATATGGCGTCCTAAGGATTGACCCTAGAATTTAAAGTGGGCTCCGAACCACATGTTCACCCACCAGGGATCCAAGCCGAAACACCTTGATTGCAAGGCAAGAAGCGTTGCCACTTACCCATTACAACTAAAAAAGTGTAGCCTTACTTTTTTACTACAGCATCACGAAAAGAAATAGCCTCGCTAATTTTAATTTTCTAACAGTGAGGGTTTTTTCGGTCTGGTAGCCAATGTCTGAATGTGTGCAATCCTTCTTCAGCAAATAAAATTCAAAACGGGTGGAAGTGTATTCTCTTTGATAAAATCACCCTTTTGCCATCTTTCTATCCCCTTTCCGAATTCAATGGTCCTCCGTTCCGTTCCGTTATGCAATGTCCCGTTCACTTCCGTTATGCACACTTATCCGAATTAAATAAATGTTTAAAATTTTAACCATAGATGTCATCCAAGTCTGGAAACAGCTGAAAGTCCTCCGCGCGTAATGTGAGTGAGTATTGGGCAATGCGATGTCAAGATAGTTTGGTGCGAAGTGAATAAGGCAAAAAGCAACATGGATGCAGATAGAAGTAGGCGTAGAATTCCCATATTTTTATGTATTCGGCATATATTAAATAACAACAGATGAAGATTGATAGTTATTCGAAGGATGATCACAATTCTGCAGGTTATTCTGGAAGTTTTTGCAAGATAAGTGCGTCTCATGAACTATGAATCACTAAATAATTATCATACCAGGATCTATGAATAACCGCCTAAGTCGTTAGCCTTGACAGCGTTACGCATTTGAAGTTCTAAAAACACTTCAATAACAGTTCTTAATCTTATGGCCGGTTTCACCGACCTTCCTTAAATGTTAAGGAAGCGTTAAGTCCATTTAACGCTTCCTCACAGCGCAAGTGTGTTTCACCAACCTCCCTCAAGGTTAACAGCTCCTCAAACTCGCCCTTAACTTAAGGACGCGATTTTGCTCCCTTAACTGTTTAACGCGATCTTAAATTACGTAGGAATATGGCGGGCAACTATGCTGATTATAGTGTATGATTTATATTTTCCTAAATACGTATCCTTGTACTTTCGGAAATAACGTTGCTTTCTTACCTAGCAATGTCAATGTGATGGTCGATAGTGTTTATACAATAAATACTTAAGAAGATGCATTCTTTGGGCAATTTTACAGGCAACACATTTGTGTGCAATGTATAATGTGTAAATAACACAGTAGATTGTAGTTTCTTAATGTGTCTTCAACAAAAGAAAGGAAAAGACAATCTGAACTTTGATATATAAGGCTGATGTCGGGAATGTCTGATATCGTCGCTTTACTATTTCTTCGAGTACGTGTTCTTAGCGGTTCCCATAATTCCTTATAAATATTCTTGGTAGAACACTTTCCAGTAATGCACGTGTATATATACAATTTACAAAACTGTTTCAAAAAGGGGTGGGCAATGCATTTCTTTCTTTTGAAGTCTTGGGTTGTAGTGACTATTACTAGTTATATAACCATGACTTTCCACATTAAAACTACTTCTTAGTCAAAGTTACTCATAACATTGACTATAGCCGTCAGGAATAGTTGAAGGAAAGCACTCCATAAGTAGAACTTTTCGTACAAAGCTCCCTTGTACACTATTTATAAAGTGATTCCATTGTGGATGTAATCAGTTATACATTTTCACATTGTATTGCACAAAAGAACTGCAAACATAATGCGCTCATATATGTACATAGAGCATTAAGATGCTTTATTATTCCGTTGAATGCTAAACCTCCTTAACTACAGACAAAACGTAATTCACGTCCATTTTTAAATAGATCACAAACCAAATCTAGCAAAACGAGTCTGTATTTATCGGAATAAAGAGAACATTGTAATTAACTGTAATTCTTTCTGTAAGTAACTTCTGTTATATAGCATTGAACTACTCATTTCTAATGTAGTTATTTGCATTATTTCGGTTCCGTACAATGCAGAAGAATGTGATGTAAAATCAAGGAGTGATGTGAGTACACCAACACACATGCGCCCGTGAAAAAGTGTCCTTGCATTCATGCTCTTCCCACTCTATTTTGTATCACTCTCTGCATTGGATGCAACCAAAATAATTACACTGGAAGTACATTCACCCGACATAGGGAAAGAATGGGTAAAGTTCCGCACAGCCGATACAGCCACTGTAGCTTTAATTGCAAACAGTAAAAAAAAAAGGTTGTGCAAAATAACCTAACCCACTGTAACTTAGTAAACAATAAAAAAGAATGAACAGAAGGTAATTTGATCGGCTCTGCCGAATAAAAGCCGAAAGAATTAAAATAGTCCGTATCAACATACTCGAAGAATGTTTTTATAGCTTCATCTGCTTCTATTTGCACGGTGTCGAAACTATACAAGGTGATCGTACCAATGGTTGATCAAATAAGTAAAATTTCAAGTGTAAACAAGAACTGATGTTTATATAAAAATACTTATTTGGTATACGAAACAAAGCCTGAGACAGTGCAGAAAAGTAAAAATAAATACGGAAAAATAAAACGTATTTTGTTTACTACTGTATCGAATATAAATATTATTACCGTTTGTTTCCCTTATTTGTCAACCACTGGCGACTGGCCCATTACAGGTACGGACACCCTACACTGACTTACTTTCCGGTAATCCGACGAGATAGATAAGAAACATTTATGCGTTCTAAGGTACAATAATTTGAATTATAAGCATTCATTTGTAGGCGCCTTAAATACAGTACAACAAATACTGTACACGCGGGAAATTAGGCCGAATTTGTTTACTTTCTACTCAACGCATTGTGACTGTCATTTATTTGTGGCCAATCTCGCGGATCAACCAATCGCAATTCTTGAAAATAGAACAGCATGTATGAGAAATTACACATTCAGGAATACCAATGCTTTAACGTCTCGTTTGTTAAGGGACCCTTAAATCGTAGCGTTAAATGTTGATGCAATGGAAGAGACTTAAGGGACGCTTAAATATTTATGTAAGCGTTAACTAACGAGCCCTTAACCGAAATTTAAAAAAGGTTGGTGAAACCGGCCATTAGTATTCTTAAATAAACTACTTATATGTTCCCCTCTCATCTATTAATATCTACATGGAAGCCCACTGGGAAAATCCAATCAACAATATTTTCACATTACGAAGTTAAAATTATTCAGTGATCATGAAAATAGATCACTTAAAACATGGTACAATATCGATACAATTATGTGAAATCAAATCTTACACTAATAAAATACTTACATTCAAATACTTCGGCACGGTCGTTCATTTTAAACTTGCAACACGTGATCGATTCTACATATTAGTCCTAGCTCCCAAGTGAAGAAGGAATTTTGGCATGCAATATCCCGCTCTTTTTTCTTTCCAACATGGCAGCAGCGCGCAAGCGAAAGGAGGGTCAAGTGACCATCTGGTCCTCCGTTGTTTCGTTCATTTCAATGCTCCGTCGAAGGAGCAATTCGGATAACCATCAACGATGCATCCGACGGAGCAAGGGTATGTAACGGAGCATAAAGTACCAATTCGGAAAGGAGGTATGCCTCCTTGAAAGCACCTTTTCTCTGCAGTATATCATTCCTAATTCGGTTAGGTTAGGTTAGAAAAGTCAGGTTCGGTTTATACTGTATTAATATTTTGAACATTTTACAAGTTAAGCTACATTGCGTTAGGTTATTATAGGTTAGAAAAATCACGTTAGAAACATCTTTTTTGTACATTAATCACTTTCACCGTTCGGAATAATACTCTCGCGAGAACGACGTCTCCCTGAACTAGAGCACGTTCAAGTTCAGTGTTGAACAGTACGTTTGACTGCTTTGTATCAATTCTGCGAAAGAGTCGAGGACCGACTTTTCTGAGTGGAAGTGAATGCTGTCCGGTGTGTTGACTTCGTTTGTTTGGTGTTTAAATAGTAATTTATATCCAGAACACGTACCATAAACTGGAGATAATTTGCGCAGCATTTTGTGCAATGTGGTCTCAAATAAACGGTATGTTTCATCTGAAATTACGTTAGTTTTGTCAATACAAGTCAAGAAACAATAACTTTCTCTAAGTACTCTATGCATTATCATTGCCGTTAATTAAATTCTTGGTCAACTCGTCTCGCAGTCTACAGACGTAATACATTATTTATAAAAAGGTAATATCTATCCCACCTTAGGTTTTCAATGATAAATACACGATCATGTTCTACGTTGTTCGAGGATAGTTGATCTTTTTTGTATATGGTTTTATTTACCAGAAACACAAAGTAACAGAAACTATTATCATGTTATTTGTGAAACAATTGAATTTCATATCAAACTATCAGTTAGAGTTTGGTTATATACAGTCTAGGAGACCATCCTGTGTCTAGTTTTCACATAAATTAGAAGATTTGTAGCCGACTATTTGGGTTACGATCCGCATCTGAACCACACACTTTAATGCTGATTGAGACTTGTGAATAATTTCAAAACAGTTTCGATTCTCTTTATTCCATGAGGAATCACAACTTTTTTGGCACCTGGATCGTCAGTATTGTACTTGTGATAATTCTACACAGTTTGAGCACCTTCCAATTCAGCCTTTATATTTTCAAAAATTAGGTAAGGTTTCCCCAGTAGCACACAAACGTGTTTTGAACGTGGATTTTTTGTTTATTTCGTTGATTAACCATTATCAGTTGAAAAAAGTACGTTCAATTTTAAATCATATTTCAACAAAGACTTGGTATTGCTGAAAAGATGTTAGTTCAACGTGGACTGAACTGTTATTTTCAACTATGGTATAGATTTAGTTTCACGGGATTCTTTCTAATTTAATGGAATAACATTTGTAATTAAAAGCTAATTGATTGCCATTAACTATTATTTTGTGCCCTCTTTTATATGTTGAAAACACATTGAATTTCAGTCTATATTCAAAGGAAAATTTGATTTCGTTTATAATACGTCAATACGACATGCTTTTAACTGTTATACTGAACTGTGCCTTAGACTGTCTCTCCAATTGCATAAAATTTGTGCTTAAAAGCAAATAGAATGAAATTAACTACATTTTTCAAGCTCTCATTTGCATGTTGAAAACAGATTGAACTTTCAACGAACAATTAATTTCGTTAATAGGGCGTTAATGCGAGGTATTTTCAACTATGAAATATATTTCGCTTTATATGCGTTTAAGGCGACATTATTACACTTATTGTGAAATACAAATTTAATAGTGCAGCGATGGTCAAAGTGTTAAAGAAGAAAAATATGCATAACGAAGAAAGAAGGAACGTATTCTCTATTCTTATTCTTACACGATGGTGAAACGGCGCGTGGCAACTGTATTCTAGGCTGCTTGATTGTTAATACAGATACCTTAAAAGAGTAGTAGGCTCTCAAGGTGGATCCGTGGATAAGTAGTCAACGCGTCGAGACAACGAGGAGTGCAGAACGTTCCTGCTTCGAACCCCACAGCAGACGCTGGTATTATTTACTGTTGGAAAATTAATACTGTATAGTGTATATCATGATGAGATCAACGGACAAAATACAACTAAATGTGTGTATACCAACAGACAGCAACCATTCTCTGTTTTGGCCAACTGAACCAGTTTCTTCACCGCCCGCTTCTTGATTTCAACCATTATTCAACGTCGAATAAACCGTTATTCAACGTCGAACGGACATTTCGGTATATTTACAACGTTAAAATAACGTTTCGGCACCAACGTATTATCCACGTATTTTCAACGTATGTGTGCTACTGGAGTTATGTTGCTTATAGTAGCGCAAGACCTTTTTATATTTAATGTTAATGTTAATGTAAAAAATTTTATACTATTCTATAAAATGAGGTCATGGATAGTCACTCTTCCACTGATTGACGTCTCCGCTTTGTTGGGCACAAATTTTGACGTCAATTGTGCCCCATCTTGATATGTTAATGGCGACCTCCAGTCTACACCAATTAGCAGACCCTCATATTCAGGATCTTACGTTGTTTCAAACAGAACTGAGTAAAATTTCAAACAATTTGTTGTCTTATGGGTGGGACAGATCTTTTGTTGACAGCGTAAATTATTTTTTAACATCTTCCCTAATACGGAACATAGCCGGCATTCCAAGTGTTTTGGTAGTGGCTATCATTTTCTTAGGAAAGTCAGACCTCAATGACTCTTAAAAGAAGAGGGGTTATAACAATAATAATAACCGCCCTGCTAGTCTAGTGGTTACCGTCGCTGACTGCTGATCGTTCTGCAAAAGGGTTTTTCCAAAGCGAGGGGGTCTGGAACGGTGCCCAGCCAGCATCGTGGTGCAATTGTAAAAGACAGTGACGATTACAGTTGAGAGCTTCGGCTATTCTCTCCCAACATGTCTGGTCGGCGTGGGTGCAGTAGACCAACTCGTCCCTCCGGGAGAGGCCTCATCCAGTAGTGGACTGAATATGGCTGTGAATTATAATAATCCACAACAAGAACGTACCTGATGATCATGATGGTGTTATGACAGAAAGAAGGTAAAGAAGTAACAACAGTTTGTAGTTTTACATCTAATGTCTGAAGTGAAACTTTATTTCTGTAATATTTTACAGCACTTTAACGCCTTAAAAATTAAACTATAACTATGGTTAACCTTCTTACTGTTTCATGAGAGGAAGCGCCTGACTTGAAGTCAGTTTTCGTCTGCAGAAATAACCTCAAGCTGAGTCGTCTTCTGCTCAACTTCTTTAGTGCAAGGATGACACGCTGCCACTGATTGTTCCTGATCGTTGGAGACTAGAATAATATAAATGAAAATAAAATACGCTGTTCTGCAGATGTGTCAAATGTACAAGAAACAACGAACAGCAGACGACAGTAATTCATTACATAGAGCGTGATTGTACCACGTGCTGGGCTAGTAGTCTGGAGGCCACGCTGACTGAATTTGGTTTATCTCAGTAAGCCGCACCAAAAGAATGCCGGAACAGTATCTTAATTAAACATCTCACTGCTATCTTCCTCCCCTTATTCAGCTAACATAACGTAGACGAAACCTTAGAAAATTATGGAAATAAATCCTCAGAATGTCCTATACACCATGCAGAGATATGAGAATCCAGAGTAGGCATAGACAAGACTGCTGCCGGAATATAACATCTATTATTAATGTTATCCCGTTTTTAGTAACAGGAAGTTAATAGCATGTTGTTATCACTTTGGAGTATATACAGGGGTTGGACAAAAAATCTAAAAACACGTCATACAGGACACGTAAGTGTGGCCCACCACTGTACACCACGTGTTGCGGTTGCCGATCGTGTTTTTTTTTTTCAATGTGTCATGTGGACCTTCCTCTTTAGTCAGCAGTACCCAGTTCACCTGTGAGTGTCGTGCTGTGCAAGTGGTGCGGTAAAATGGGCGACCTGACAGGCTTCCAAAGAGGCATGATCGTTGGTGCCCGTCTGCTTGGAGCTTCAGTGACAACAGTGGCGACCATTGTGGGGGTATCGACAGGCACTGTGTCCAATGTCACGAGGGCATACACAATACATGGGCAAACAACGTCTGCAAAGCACAACAGTGGTCGAAAGACAATCCTGTTCGATAGGGACAGGAGGGCATTAAAACGGCAGCTAAAAAGCAGACCACTGCAATGAAAATTACGTCTGAACTCAATTCCGGCCTACAAAACCCGGTTTCATCAAAAACAGTGCGACGGGAACTTCATAAAATGAAAATTCATGGCAGGGCCGCGATCTCCAAACCTCTGGTCACAGCAGTAAATGCGAAGCGGCGTATCCAGTGGTGCAAGGACCACAAGGAGTGGACGCTTGATCAGTGGATCAGTACACCTTGTTTCCAACAACCGGTCGTGTTTACGTATGGAGAACACCGTCGCAGGCCTATGATCCAGACTGTCTGCGCCCAACTGTAAAGCATGGGGGTGGTTCTGTTACAGTATGGGCAGTGATATCGTGGTCCCATCATAGCCCTGCATGGAATGATGAATGCTAAGGCGTATGAGGCCATTTTGGGGGACCAGGTTCTACCCATGGCCCACACATTGTTCCCGGATGGTGATGGCATCTACCAAGATGATTTGGCACCCTGTCACGCTGCAATCATGGTTTGAGGAGCATGACCAGGAGCTATCACACCTCCCCTGGGTCCCACAATCACCAGATCTGAACATCATTGAGCCCTTGTGGTCTGTGTTAGAAAGGCGTGTTCGGTCTCATTACCCTCCACCATCATCCCTTAAGGAACTGGAGCATATTTTGGAGGAAGAATGGTACAACATTCCACACACCACGATTCACGAGCTGTATACGTCCATTCCACGTCGGATCCAAGCTGTTTTGGACGCAAAAGGAGGCCCCACACCATACCAAAGATTATATACCCGCTGCAGCCATGCAGAAAAGGGTTAACTTCCAAAGTTGGTCGTCCGTTTCTAGTAAAATTTAGAAAATTTACAGGGAAGAAATGGATAATTTGCTCGTTTGTGTGGCTGATAATATATGAGAAGTTGAGTTTATTTTATTATATAAAAGGTGATAAACATGGAACTATTTGGGAAGCGGAGGGAACTACTTGTCGGAAGGTTACCGCACGATTGGATTGTAGGAAAGTTACGATCATTTATACTGTGAACATGGCTACAGGTGTAGAGGGACATTACCCAGGATGTGAGTTAACAGCATTGCAGTTTGTGAAACTATATGGCTATAATGAAGAAAATCTTTTGAAACTGTGTGAAAGTCATAGTTTAATAAATCTAAAAACAAATTGCAGAAAGTGTGGTAAGCTTTGTTGAGACGAAAAGAACTGTGACGTATATGAGAACAAAAAATGTAAAGATACATGACCGCACCTAACCTCCACATTCCCATGGTCAGTAATTAAAGAGAATCTACGAAAATGCAAGAAAGCAATATTATTAATCATAAATATGAACATATGAAAATATATTTTGATAATATACATGACCGCACCAAACCTTACCTAACCTCCACGTTCCCATGGTCACTAATTTAAGATTATGAACGAAAAATGAAAGAAAGCAATTATTACTAATAAATGTAAATATCCCCACCCTGCGCGGTAACCGA
>JAGDQP010008779.1:28762-43059 GCA_022664845.1 Lepisma saccharinum | reverse complement strand
GTATAGTATCACCCCAGAGTACCATGTATTGAATTTAAGATTAAGAAAAATATACAAGAAGAAGAAGTTTGTCTTGGCGTATTATTGGTATACACGAAGAGGCTTATGACATCATCGGTTCTTTTTACTGCAACCATAGTTACGATATACACAAACACTGTTATATCTTTCCTACAATAATGGGCAATATTGTTTTATCGCAGGTAATAACTGATGGTTCTAAAATGCCATTTATTGCAATGTTCTGTCACTACAGATGAAGACAAAGCCAATGCTTTCACCAACTACTTTCAAAACTCCTTCCCCCAAGCCCATTCACCACATACAAACAGATCTTTACCACAGAAATGGTCATGTCACTTTCAGCCGAACACAAATCATATACTCAAAGACACGCCTCTTAGGACAACACTCACGACAGTCGAAATAATACGCGTTCTACAAAATAAAAGGAACACTGATCCAGGTTTTGACATCGTCACATACAAACTTAGCAAAACTTCACCTCCCATACTATACCATCTTCTAACAGCAATATACAATTTCATCCTACGTTCAGCGTCAATCTTGCACAGTGGCAAAATCTTTACGACAGTACAATTCGCACCATCCACATCAATCTCATAACATCGACCAATACAATAACATCTTGTCTCAGCAAGATCTTAAAAGAAAATTCTTGTGCAGCAACTCTACCAATACTCATCTAAGCAATAACCACCTTCTGGCAACGCATCAAGTGTTTCAAACAAACTAAGCCCTCTAGACTAGTGTTCAATAATCTGTGGGCCGCGGCCACGTGTTTTATTGACCCTACTACAGGGCATCAACAACCCTCCTCTTTTAAATGAATTCGGCTCTTTATTATATTCATATAATCTTATACAAAAGATTATTTTGAATGTAAATGTACATACTTCGTGATTTTGAATATTTAAATAAACACAGTTTACCTTTACGCAACCAGAGGATTTAGAAGAAAAAATCTGTAACAACAAGCGGAGTATATAAAGGAACACGTAGACTTTTCTTTGATCTGTTAGTGTACTTTTAATTACTGCATCTTAATTGTTTATCGTGAATCACAGATTCAAACGTACATAAAAAATGTTCAACATGCGTCATACCACAGAGTAAATACGTATTTATTCTGTGGTCATACATAAAAGTCGATACATAATAGGTATCAGTGCCTATTGATTGGACTGTCAACTCGCTTGCTAATCTTTATCCGAACAATGTAGAAAGTGTGAAACTTGCTGCGAAAGAAAGGAGAGAAAACATTCGTTGTTCCAAGGAAGAAAGGGATTTCGTATTACGCCAGGTGCAAATTAGAAACTTTGCATTACAAATATCGTAATATAAAATTCAGCACAATGTTTTAATTTGCATCTGATGAAAAATTATTTAATCAATTGAATGCTAGAACGGTTAAACACAATTTAGCCGACACATACCTTCCAAAAATTGAGAAATACTCTAGACCAGAAGTTATCAAACTGATTTGGCCTCTTGCCCCCCCACCCCTTTTCAGAAAAAAAAATTCTAAGTGTATCTGGAAATGTACCTTCTATAAGCGAACAAACAGAAAGATGAAGTGTCAAATTTGCGTTCTTTTATATATTTTTATATTTCTACCTAGGTACTACGACATAGTAAAGAAAAATGTTTTAAATAGAACACCTTGAACCTTCAAATTATTATTATTATTATTATTTTGAATCGCATTACACACAGAAAATTAAGACAACCAATGAGCACTGGGTCGAATCTATGAGTGCAAACACCAACAATTGGCTGATTCGGTTCGTAACTATGAATAATACCATGGAGTTGTCTCATTCCATCGGAACTATTTTTCTTGAGATTCCTGATCTAAAGGACAAACCGCTTGCCATAAATCATCATTTCCAACCCACTGTTCAGTTGCTTACGAATGGGAAACGTTATTGCCAAACTTTAAATGACAGCAATGGACTTCCACTTCTCTCTTCACAAACCTTTCCCTTTTAAACAGCACAGTTAGGTTTCACTATGAGTACCTGGTTGCGGGAGAGAGAGGGGAGCTGGAAACAAACAAAAAAAACAGAGGGCACGCGCTCTACTAATAGGACGGTCGCGGCAAGCTGAAGATATGGAATCGTGGTTTTATTTGAAGATAGACTATACATATAAATACATATACCATGAAATTAATAGCGAAATTTGTTTTGGAAGCACACACTATGTAACCTGAATAAATATCCAATTACAATTTTAAACTGTAATGCTTGACATTGAAAAAAAAAAAATATTTGCTTGATCATATATTTCGATTAAAAGGGTAATATTGGAAATAATATATCGTTAATCATGCTTCGTCATTGATAATTAACATTTACTTTTAATAATCTAACTATTTTATGCTTTTTCTATGAAGTTTTATAAAAAATGTTCACTTATTTTAGAAATGGCATCGATAGATTTCTTTAGAATCTTTCGCTTTTCCTTGAGTTTCTTTACGTTCAAAAACGAAAAAATTCCTAAGTCTAAGACAGAGTAAGAAACTTGTGGCGACTTGTTGACGCTAGCCTTTGTATCAACGTTCGATTTTCAAAGCATCGATATCCTTATTTGGTAATGTATCCTAATGTCCGTTGTGACGTATGAGTAACCTTTGTATTCTGTGATTGTTAATAAGGTCGATTTTGTATTATTATTTCCCTATGTATATGAACATTAAGTACTGTTTGTTACGTGAGAAACCTGGATTTTTCGCGAAAGCCTTATGGGTAATCTAGCATTTTATACTACCGGTGGCTGCGCGGAAAGTCAGACCGAATCTATCTTTTGGAGTGCAAACTTCGTGTCTCTCGCACCAATGTTTTCACGGGAAGAATTTTTTAAGTGACGTTGGACAATCGTCGATGTAATTCCGTAACTTTCCCGTGAAGTGCCATTTGTTAAATACCATCCACGAGCTAGTACACGCAAAGGACTGGTCGTATTAGATCATAATTTCAGAATCTTAACGTGTTTTACTGTAGTTGTTAAACTTAGTTTCGAAAGTTAAATCCATGGCGATTCTCATCAAGCGAATATCGGGATATGAACGCTGCCTAGTGCAGTGACCTATTGTTTGAATGCCCGTGACTGCTGAAGCGGTTATGATTCATTGTTGGTGGAAATTCTCGTGAATGATGTTACACGGATTGGATTTTTCTTTTGATGTTTTCTAATGTACTTAGTTATGTTAGAACGTACGTACTTGAACTAACATTTTAAAGCAATACTTCATTTTAACTTTAAAACGAGACTTGAATTCTGACTCATAACAAGCAGAACTCCATCGTGCCATGCGCATGAATACTTTTACTTGCGAAGCTCGAGTGGAAAGATTTGCAGTGACAAATTTCAGTAGCATTGTACGTCTCAGACAACATTCGTTAATTAAGTTGTATCAGTTTACATTCAAATTTTCCTTGTGTTTTGGAAAGAATAATACTTAACGTTCGTTTTGGTGTAAATTGCTTCGAACCAACTTATCCATGAAAACTTTTGGCTACAGCGAGAGCAGTGCGAAATTCATCGTATGAACTAGGTGAACCAGTGATAGTTTTCTTTTGCCTTTTGGACGGTGGAATGTCCGTCGAGGGAGCTCGTCGGTGGAACTTTCTTGGTATTATTGTGACAGTGCCATATCTATTCACCCATCCCCCTTCCCTATTTCTTCACCTTCAAGAATCATGGAAGCAACGCAATGTTGGAACAGGTGATACGAAATGGCGTATGTGAGTACGACAAACATAGTTATAGCAAAGTTTTGTCTATATTAAGCGCTTGCAAGCTAATAAATCAACATTCATAAACGGAACTGAACTTTCTTACCCTGAATTCTTCGAAAGAATCATAATGTTGTTCAGAGCTGAAAATACTCGCGCGCTCATGCGATCTATGTAATGTTATGTAATACTAGATATTTTCGTCGAGCTTATATCTTTATTAAATATGTCAAATAATTTACCTGTTTGTTTTAACTTTAAAAAAGAACTAAGTGTGATATTTGAATGTTAGTTTTAGGTTTAATGTCATATTCTTCTAGTAACTGAAATGTACCCTTTAGTACTAACGTCCATTTTACTGAAACCAATTGTCTTAGTTGTATCGAAAGGGTTACGATGTCACCGTGCTCCCAATGATGTACGTGTATAGCAGGATAAAGCAAATCAAAGCGAAGCACAGCATCTCCACGCTTTCGGAAGTGTTGTTAAACATTACTGTGATATTTTATGGATGTAACAGCGGATCTAGTAATATATTATTGCTACGTATTAAAGCTCGACTCAACGTCTCAATCAGCTGTTATTCTCTTGAGAAACGTAATATTGAAACCCCCAGGAAACTAAGAAAACGAAACCATACGATTACAACTATGCGTGATGTAACTGTGATAAAAAACAAAAACAAATGAAATTTCACTATCGGTTATGTTGAAGTTTTTGTGTTTTTATTGGGAAAATAAAGGTTTAAAAAATCACTAAGACTTCAACTCTAACAGAATTTTTGTTGTTGTGGTACTTCTTTCTTTGTAGGCCTACTTCTATCGTCCCATTATTTTTATTAAATGTCCCCAAAGTTCACCCAAAGCTACTACCGTCTCCTGGATCGTTCCAGTGCCCTCTAGGGGGCGGTATCGCACACTTTGGGAAACACTGCACAGGCTACTTCCTCTGCCTAAGAAATGCCATTCCAAATTGGTTCAACTTGTCCAAACCACCTTACTCGTCGATTTAGAAAAAGCGTTTGATAAATCCTGGCACTTCGGTCTTATCTACAAACTACTATATATTCGTTCCGTCTACCGCATTCATACATACGATTTTAGTTACTCGCATTTTTTACCCACTATCAGCACTCGCCTCACTTACATTACTGTTAATTCTAGCTCTTACATCCAATCTCCTTTTGTACTGCGGGGCACCTCAAGAATAAGCTCTTTTCACGTTACTTCGCAAACATGCCTACACTACTACCAAATGTACTGACACACAGATGACACAACTGGTCACTGGATACGAAATATTAACTCCACAGTCCACACTATAATCTGCCGGTAAGGAACAAATTCTGTCTCTTGATTCTTGTTTCCGTTCTTCAATAGATAACCTGACAATGTGATTTGCGCTCCATTGCTTTATAATGACGTAGAGAAAGCAATATCAGTGTTTGTTCTTCTATGAGAAGTTCAATGACTGGTGAAACTGACCAAATTCTTGTGTCATTTCATTGCCATCTCTGGTAACTTTGACAAAATAGTTTCTAATGTGTAGTTATTGAGGGTGGAATTTTTAATATGTATTTAATGTCAAGTAATTTCTTGGCTTGTCTTCACCTCTACACCATCTTTTCCAGAGACAGAAATAAACAATTAAAAGAAAACGAAGTAAGTTGTCTGAAAACTATTTGTCCACTGTTTGAGAACGCTCAAAAGATAGGTTATTATAATAATACGGCCCTCCACCAATCTTGAATAAAGAAAAGATAGATTTCTGACAAAGCTGATTACACTTTAATAACCACAAAAAGAAACTAAAGGGTAACAGTTTCGGAAGTATAGCACTCCCTTCTTCAGGCGGTACTACAAAACTAAAAATAGATAATGATACAAGCAAATAAGCAAGGAGGAGATTGTCTTTTAATTTCAACCAATCAGGGGTTAGTATTAATTAAAAGAAAAGTGAACTTTTAATTAGTACTGACTCCTGATTGGTTGAAAGTAAAAGGCAAATCTCCTTGCTTGTTTCCTTATTTATGTTTAGTTGTCTTTGTCTTGAACAGTGTGAAGAAGGAGATGGTATACTTCCGAAACTGTTAGCTTTAGTTTCTTTTTGTGGTTATTAAAGTATAATTAGCCTTGTTAGAAATCTGTGTTTTCATTATTAAAGAGAGGTTAAGGACTTTTAATACCATTATACGAGGAGTATGCTTTTGATGATATTTCAGTCTGCAAATAAGAGCGAGAGAAAATAATAAATACATACAATGAGATTAAGAAGTTGGCAACTCTTACTAGTTGGCAGTCCTGTGCTGTTAAACAAAGCACGATTTATGGACATAATTATAGACACTGTCCCCCTCTTGTAAAGACCCCTCTCTGCCTATTAGGAATATCACTCGCACCCTTTCCGCCAGTTTCTTTCGTTGATCAAACCCCTACGTCACGAGAAGTAAAAAAAAAAAGAATCTACTTTATATGCAGGAGATAAATCCATGTTTAATGACGACAATTTATTTGTTTCCTTGGAAGTCCAACGTAAAAGGAAGGAAATATAAGAAGATGGAGGAACTTGAAAACATAGCATTCGTTGTCAGTGATTAAAAATTACATCGATTAATATGCGGGTAAGCAATGTGAAAGGGTGCGTTAAAAGAACAAATTACTTCTTGTACACGAAGACACTTTCTACCTCTTACGTAAGCCATGTAATTTATCCTTTATAATTGGACAACGGAACACAGTATCTTAACTACAGAGAACAGAACACAAAAAAATGTATGTGTGAGCTTCTTATTAATCGAATCGTTAAGATTTTTGAGATATGAAAACAAGTTCACATCTAATTACAGCCCATATAAAGTATTAAAAAATGTGAACGAAAAATTTTAAACACAAACAACAGCTTGTATGTCCAGCGAGAAAAACAGACATGTATCTTGCAGAGTGCGCTCAAGAAGACTGGAGAAATGGGATCCGTTACAAGTTGCAGTGTAAAATGGTGTGTTAAATAAAAAAAGGTATAGCTTCATATCTTATCACATGTTTGGTCCTTGAATTACCAGTACCACTAACATTCAGACAATTCTTATGTTAAGTTTGCTTCCAAATACTTTAATACTCTTCGGACACCATGACCAGTAAGTGGTAGCATCATCCTTGTAGAAGGCATGGAAATTTTCACAATTGTCTGGAGAGAGCAACGATCTTTATAGAAACTGTCATCGTGTTGTCGTAAGTGCATTCTTCAAACTTGTAAGTGAATATTGTCTTGGACAAGAAAAAGTGTGAAAGAGAGTTAGTGAACAGGTGATTCCAACGGTAGACGATTCTCGAAAGCTAGACGAAGTGATCTATTGGGATTCCGCTGTGCTGGGCACATTACATCCTTTTATATGGACTGTCGAACTACTAAGTAGTTTGGTTCATACTCGCTTTATATGAGATAATTTTTTGAATACGATGTATCCCTAATCTCAAGAAATACAGAAGCTACGTTCATTCCACAAAGGAATTGAGTATAATGAAAAAAAAAATGATAATCTGCTCATAAGATAGGTTTAACGTGGTAAACTGCACAACAGAACGGCAATGTAGTAGCTTGTACCAATGTCAACCCTTCCTGTCGATTAAAACAAACACACATATATCTACGCCCAGTGTGATAAAAACATCTACAGATGAAGGTACTATCATCATGTCAAAATATGATAAGCATTAATGCAACATTTTTCTTTTCGTGACCTCCTGCCCCCACCAATAAAAAGAAAGACGCATTTTTATTATATAGAAAACCTCACTTTTTCTACCTCTGTCCTGTCCGAATTTACTCATATTTGATCCAAAATAAATTTCTAAATAAAACTGCTTGATTATTGGAAAGGTTCAGCCGTCCAAGTAATGTGAGTGAAAAGGAAGAGAGCTTAGAAATAAGGAGTAAGTTTAAAATCCGCGAAGCCCAGCGTTGTCAGTTTCTGTGACCAATACTTGACCCTAAATTAGCCATAAATTGTGGCCGTTGAGCTCAGGTAACTGAATTTTACTGAACTGTTCACTTAGAAACAACGGTAACTGAATAGGAATACGGCACTGTGTGGCCTGAAAACTTAGGTGCATTACAACATTCGTATTCCACCTCCGTGTGAAGCGAATCTACCTTCAGTATTGTACGAAATATGCCGCTAATTTTCCTCTACATGGAGATAAAAGAATCGAATTTCTGAGAAATTCTGAAGTTTTTCTTCTAACTGTTTCAACATCAGTGCAAAACAGAAAAACGGCATGAGTACTGTTACCTCTTTATGGGTTCGATTGAATCATGACAGGTTAGAGTAGGTTGGTTTGGGACATCTATGTCGGTTAGTTGTTGTTAGGGAAACACTCTTCTAGCAAACCAGATCTAGAAGCTATCCGTTGATATGCACAGTGCACATAATTACTCAAGATCACGTCTTAGTAAATAGAGTATTCCCAATATTCTTATGGAATGCGTTGAATTATGTATTTCCTCAAATGTACATAGACAAGTACGGTGACTCCACTATCGTATCGTGCCGTACAGTAACTATATAGGATCCTGGCTCGGCTATCGTATCACTCAGTGTACACAAATTATTCTTTTGTCCGCAAATCAGGTATGAAATTATGCGGACATCGACAGTCTTCGTATTTACATTAGATATCCAAACAAGAGTTTGCAGGAGTCTAAAAGTTTGAGGGCTACATCAACAACTGGAATGGAAGTAAAGCAAAGTAAAAAAAAAAAAAGTCTGAAGAAGACAGCTATATGTTATTTGTGATGAACCAACAAACTTCTTGACAGAAACTAATGATAGGTCGAAACAGTGTTTGTTATGTGTTGTTTGAATTTTCCAACAACTCTTTAAAACAGCATACAAATGAACATATCCATTGGACACACGAAGACACGCTCGCTTTTCTTCCATTGCAAAAGAGCTTTAGAAACCAAATAATAAAAAAAGGCTTTGCAGAAAAGGAATTTTTTTCGTGTTGACGAACTTCATTGACTGCATCACGTGACCCCGAAATGCATGTCATGCGTCATGATTTATCGAGTATGTTACATGTGCTTGCATTCAAAAGGACTCTTAGGACAGCAGACTATAGAAGAAGCAAGCAGGCAGCGCATTCCATACTACATAGCGGTGCTTTCCGTATATGAACACATGTATTGACTTTGAAATTTCTTCTTCTTCTCTAAATGTTAAACTACCGTGGTCTACATTCTCTCGAACAATAACAAAGTCAGGCAGAGTATCTGTCGGCGATTGAAGCACTTGGTAGAAGACAAAGAATTAAACGTTTGGCATTAATCTTGTTTCACAAGTCCTGGTTCTCAAAAGCCTTACGGGGCGGGGGGATAAATCTTTGAAAGAGTTCGTCCTTGACGGTCATATGTGCGTGAGAAGATTAATTACAGTGTTAAGTGAAAGAAAAAGAATGAAAAAAGAAAGACCATTGGCTTGTCGCATATTATTTCCTTTTTATACAATGCGCATGCGCAAGTCTGTTTATAATCATGTGCGTGACTTGTCGTAAGCGAAAATACTTACAAGATGCAATTGCTGCGGCTTCAGCGATTGAAGTTCGTTCCGTTGAAGTTCCCCGGCTGCTGTTGTTATTCTTTTGCTGTTGGGCGGTATGGGGCGGTAATTAGATCACGTTCGTCCTTCCTCCCGCCCCTCCATTCTTTCGCTGGCCCCTCCCCTTTGATATGCCAACAAGCCGACACTGCTGTTATTAGAGGATTTCTTTTGTTTTGTCCCTCTCCTTAAGTTGTAGTGGGTGCTCCAGTGATTTTCGGTACAGTTAATGAATGGTAAGGTAACCATATTTTGTAGCCATGAAATCGAGACGGTTACGAAACAACACATGGATCAGACTCTGTTCAACAAGTTCCGGTCCTTTCGAATCTGAATTATCCTTTCATCTCAGGGAGCTTTTACCCCAGTCGATACCAGCTGAGAAAAATATGATGGAGTTAAGAAAAGTAAAGTGCTTGGACCCGCAGGGCCACTGAGGCAGGACTTCTAGCCCTAAAGGTTACTTTCGTCCCTGAAAATTGTAATTCTAATTGAGACTGGGTATTTTATTTGGAATGGCGACTGGCGAGTCGGACTCTGAACCAGGATCGCACCACAAGCACCAAGCAGTCAGGCATCTAAGCTAAACTGTAATGGAAAGTCTGATGTTCGTATGTCAGAAAGCTGAGTCGGTGTGGTCCTTTTGTGCTAATATGCACCAACGAAGATAAATTCCTTGATTTCGGATCGGCCTAAGTTCAACAGGAAATTATGTTGCACCAATGACATTCAACGCAAATCTTTCATCAACGTGTGTCTGAACTCGGTTCATTCTTGATCGGTCACTCGTGCGAGCTATTGTTTACCGAGAACTTACGAGGTTCGCCGCCTAAAAGTTTACATAGGGTGTAGAAAGTCAGACGGTTCCACTCATAGAGTAACTCTAAGGTTCTACTACTAAATCCAATTATTACAAACACTACGACTGATTGGCTGAATGCTTATTAACGTCCTAAACGACCTGATGAGCTTCTAGGGACCGGACCTTCAGTTTTTGGTTAAGTGACCTCGGAACTACTCCATTCAATGAACCTCTGCGAGTGTTGAACTCGTGAACACGCGAAAAGAAAGCCTGCACGGTAACATGTCGGCAAACCACAGGTCACAAATACTACGACAATGCATTTATCTAGGGAAGGTAAATGTTGTAATTATTAACCGTTAACTACACTATTACATTAAAAAAATATATATATTTTTATATTGTCTGTACTGGTAATATACGAGGAGACGTACTCAAGAAGATATACTGGCTGCTGATACCACCCATAAAATTCATTGGTAGAGCGCTCATCTCTGATGCATGGTGCCCTCGGTTCGATCCCGGCTCTTGCCATGTGGGGTTTGTGGTGGAGAAACACGTGTGCTTGTGTTTTCTCGGGATTCGCCCACTTTCTTCATTCCACCAAGTATACCATAAAGAGTGAGAAGTATGTAAAACTTTGATAAACTTTATTTTTATATGGGCCAGTTTAGTCACTTTGGACTTCGGCCCGTCACGATTTGCCTTTAGCTGTTAAGTGTTAAAATCCACACCCATGCCCCTGCCGGGACTCGAACCCGGGACCGTTGAGTCGATAGCCTACCGCCGCAGACCGCTCGACCACCCGGCCGGCAGTGAGAAGTATGTGACTGGACCGGGGATCGAACCCGGGACCTTTGGGTTACCGTCTCAATGCGCTACCAACTTTTCACTCTTTAATATCAATTGTATCTGTACCTACAGAGGCTCCAGATACAACTGCCTCCATTTCTACTTTGGATATCCCATCATTATTCATTTGGCCTGAGCCACAGTTGCCTGAAGGCCTTAAATAAATAATAAAAAATAAAACTCAAATTCAAAAATATCGTTTTTCATGTTGGCCTCTTAATTCATATATGTTTGTAATAGCAAATACAGTTCAGCTCAGATTTAAGTTCTCTTGTAGTCATAATTATACTTCTGCTGCAAAAAAACAACCATCAATCTTGTATTCAATCACAATTACAGCTCAAATGTTCAAAAGTACAAAACATTCTCTCTCTATTTCTCTTTAAAAAAAATAAAAAAATACAACAAATGGAATAGAAAAGTTCTCTCAGATTTGAAGCATTCACACACACACACAGGCACAGCTACACATCTAGTCTTTGAAGTAGGCTCTTAAATTAGGTACGGATAAAAATGTCCCGTTCTATATGGGAGAGCTCGTTAACAGAGAAAAACGGCTTCATCCATTTTCCCGCAAAACGGTTCCAGATGAATTTTTAACGAGATTTCTAATTTATGACGGACAGGAAACTCAAAAATATTTCTACTCTAGTTCTCTCTCTCTCTCTCTTTTTTTTTTTTAACATAACTATAATGAAGTTGTTCTAACTGGGGCTTTATTTTTTCATTCTAAAATACTTTTTCTTCTTTTTTTGGCCCCATTACAAGTTTCATTGTTTCCTATAATATCAGAAGGCTATTACAATTGGAGAAACATCACTGTATTGGCTATATTATGCAATGCTCATTTTTTTTTTAGACATATGATGAATCCTAACCCTTTGATGACCAAAGGGAAAGTGGGGTCAAGAACCAATTTTGCTTTTGTTCTTTAATGACCACCCCGTCGCTCACTCCCCTTTCATCTGATTCCAGTGTTCCATCCCTCCCTCGCTCGCTCTATCGTGATTCAAAAACATATTCACGACCCTCCTAACCCAAGAACTAGGGAAAAAATGCAGTGACAAGGACTGGGGATGAGATGATGTGAAATATGAGAACAGTTTCAGCCTCTAGGATAAAAGGGGGCGGAAGCGATGCTGCAGTACTAAATGTTGGGAGTGTGTGCTCTTATACTGAAACAGATAAGGCACGAAATGTATTATGGGTAGATGAGGGTAGCCCCATTGTCAATTCGTCCAACCTTAAATCGAATAATTGTTCTACTGAACGGTTCCTCGTTATGTTGTACAGTACATAATCGGTATGTGCTTCTTTATATTATTATTACTTCCTTCGATTCTCAAATTTCTCACAATTGTGCATGCTGTCAGAATTACAACCTTCTGAGTTAATTTACTTCTTCTTATTTCTAATTCTAATGTTCCAGTGTTCTTCCTTTGTTGATTTGTGTGTATGTAGCTCCTGTGCCTGAGATCACTATAGGTCTTTATTGTCAGTTGTTTCATTTTCCACTGTTTTTCAATACTGCACTAACTATTCATATTTCTGTTTTTTGTTGTTGTTGTTGTTTTGTTTCTATGCCTTTTTCAAATTTGTGAATTCTGGAGCTGTTACAGCTACAGGACTTCTTTTTTTTCTTCTTTGTCAATCACTGTTTTCATTCTGGTTCGTTGTTTTGTCGGTTACTATGGCTCTGTCCTATATACAGATGCTTATCAGAATAATGGAAACACCTGAACGAAAGTGCAACTTACCAGATTAATATGGTGTCGGGCCACCTTTCGCCTTCAGAACAGCCTTGATGCGACATGGGATGGAGGCATAGAGGTCGTGAATGGTAGCAAGTGGAATATTACACCATTCCTCGTGCAGGGCATCGACCAGTTATGTGAGAGAGGATGGAGGTGGAAATCGTCGCCGGAGCCGTGTTTCCAAGATCGACCACAGATGTTCAATTATGTTGAGATCTGGGGATTGGGCGGGCCAGGGGAGGTGTTGAACTTCATCCCGATGTTCCTCAAACCACGCTGCAACAACTCCAGCTGTGTGAATGGGTGCATTATCATCCTGGAATATGGCGTCATTGTCCGGGAACAACATCCGGACCATAGGATGCAAGTGGTCTCCTAAAATTGCGACATAATCGTTGGCAGTGATGCGTCCGCGAAGTGTGACCACAGGACCCAATGAAAACCATGATATTGCGGCCCACAGCATCACCGTGCCGCCGCCATGTTTCACAGTTGGGCGGAGACACTGCAGATCATACGCTTCTTTGGGCGTTCTCCACACATAAACACGGCCCGTGGTTTGGAATAGGGTGAATGGTGACTCATCCGACCATACCACACGTTTCCAGTCGTCAACGGTCCAAGTTGCATGGTCGCGGCACCATTTGCGGCGTGCTAAAGCGTTCTGGTCCCTGATGAGAGGTTTGGCCCGTGCAACACGACCCCGTAAGTTCATGTCATGTAATTCGCGGCGGACTGTGATTGTCGAAACAGGTTGGGGGAGGTGCTGATTGAGTTCCTCCGTCACATGCGCCGCAGTGGCACGACGGTTCCGCGTGACAATGCGCTTTAATACCCGGCGTGCCCTGTCACTGATGCTTTTCTTCCGCCCACTGTTCCGCTTCCCCGATGTGGTTTTCCCGTGTGTTGTGTAGGCCGTCATCACCTTCGACACTGTCCCTGGCGACACACCTAACACACTAGCCACTGCCGTCACACTCACTCCACATAACCGCGCACCAACAATTTGCCCTCTTTGAAACTCTGAGAGGTCTCCCATTTTACACTACCTCCGTCTGCTGCAGCCACTGCACACTCCTGTTCCACGACGCCTGACGTAGTATGGAGACCGACCTAACACACCACCACCAGCAGTCCGGCGCTGCGGTCGCCACGACACCACTGCCAACCCATACATCTGACGTGTTGCCAACTACAGGTGTTTCCATTATTCTGATAAGCATCTGTTACGTTGTAAATATAACTAGTGTAATACCTATATTCCACTTCAGCAATTTTTTTTGCGTTATCATAATTTTGGATGGCTGGAAGTGGAAATCTTTTTTTACGATTTTTTTTATTAGAATGAGTACTTCATGCGTTGTCGTAAAATATGAATAAAAATGAACGAGAAATTAACTGTAAAACGTTGGAGGAAGGTTATTATATTTCTGTGATGTATGCGATCAACATGGCGGACAGCATAGGCCTATACTTGACCAGGATTAGAGTTGTTGTTACGATAAGAAAGACCTTTTACATTTCTGCGTGTG
>JAGDQP010008779.1:0-22740 GCA_022664845.1 Lepisma saccharinum | reverse complement strand
CGACAAGTTGTACCTCTTCAGGAATGTGGGTCAACTTGTCGTCGTGATGCCTTGTCGCAAGCGAACCAAAATGAAAGTGATACAACTTGACGCCAGTGAACCAAGCATTGCGGTACAACTTGTCGTCGTGATAACTTGTCGTCGTGACACCTAGTCGCGGTCCCCAAAGATTAGGTTGGTCAGTGGCTGAAGATAAATTGACGAGAAAAACTATTAGTAGCATTGTTTGTGGTAGGTCACTTAATCTGGCGCTATTTTACATTCAATGCCGCGCACTACGCACTGGCATCCGCACATCGTGATACCTATAGCTATCCAAATGGTGACACCGATACATGAATACAATTGACTAGATTTTGTCAGACTATTTGCCCCCTGAATAATTTTACAGATAATATTCGTGTACCATTCTTCTATACTTGTACCAATGTCGGTCTCTGGTGACTAAGTATAGCGACATGCAGCTGTCAGTGTCATTTGACTATCTATGACTGTAGTGCGCGGCATTGAGTGTAAACTAGAGTCAGAGTATTAAGTAATTTTCCCGCCAATTTCTCTTCAACCACTGCCAATCTTTGACACACAAAATGTTTCTGATGCTGATTTTAAATATGTATCTCTCTTCTAGATCTTCTAACTCTGAGTGTTCACTTGAAATAGTGTTCTTATGAGTACTATCTGTTCTACTGCTAGAGTTGTACCCTTTTCCTCCCTCAGCAGACATATCAGGACGCAAAGTGATACAGTTTTATTGTTGAATTTCCCGTTGTTTCCCAGGCTTTTCTTCAGCTACAGTTGGCGAATGCCTGGATGGTACATCTATAAAACC
Organism: Lepisma saccharinum; assembly: GCA_022664845.1. Taxonomy (NCBI): domain Eukaryota; kingdom Metazoa; phylum Arthropoda; class Insecta; order Zygentoma; family Lepismatidae; genus Lepisma; species Lepisma saccharinum. The sequence goes on along the minus strand of JAGDQP010008779.1, from coordinate 21,911 downwards.
CTTGCCGCTATCTTCATCATCCCTATTTCCGGAAATATACTCAAGAGACGTAACTGAGACGAGCTAAGCCATAGCTGCCTGTTCAGTTAATAAATAAACAAAAAATCCATAGCGCCTCAATAAAAGAAGAAAGAAACTGTTTTCAGATTTTAGTTCACCGTCCTTAATTTATCGAGCATTTTTTTAATCTAGTGACTGAAAGCGGTAGGTCATTTTCGTTTGGTTAGCTTTCTCCATTTTAAGAAATCACATTAGCGCCTCAACCGAAGTTGGTGGAGAAACACTGGTGTCATACGTTGGTTCTGCGACCTCGATTTATATAATTATAAAGGTAGTTTTAGCTTTAAACTTTATGATCTATTCGCTGTATTCGTCAAATTACGTCTTAAATCCGACAGATGGTGCAGTTGTATGTGTAGAAGATACATAAAGAGCGTTTTAAACAAAAGCCAGTAGAAGAGTCAACAAGAACATCGTTCAAAAATCCCCGCCGAATTCTTGTTCTCTAATTCAATGTTCATTACAACGAATTTTCGTTATAACGAAATAAAATCGCTGGGGTTCGCTCTCAATGTCCATTATATAAAGACCTATAAATGCTCATTTGATTTATCATTGAGCATCTAAGGACGGGACCTACAATTCTTTGTAACGTGATCTCTAAACAACTCGATCAACGAACCCTGCCTGTCGGGAACTGAACCTGTAACCAATCACACAGAAAGAAAGCGGGCTAACCTCTCAGTTCCCCATACAAATAGTTGTATTTTCAAAAGCAGTTTTTAAATATGTAATTGGTGATTAGTTTCTACCCATATTATCACCGAGCGGCAGTGGCTCAGTGGTAGAACTTTGGGAGCTCGTGGGTTCAATTCCACCGGCTGACCATCCTGAGTTTTTTTCCATCCCCCTCCCTCATGCACACCAGGCAAGTGCCGGGATGGTATCTTCAACTTGGGCTGCTTTTATGCAAACGCCGTTGTCAAGCGACTTGAGAACCTCACGACCGGAGTGTTCTATGAAACAATGGAATTAAATGACTGTTTATGCAAATGTCGTCTAATATTCTGCTGCTGCGTTCTGAGACAGTCGTCGATGATCTACAGAACATAAGAAGACAATGGATATGTTTACAAAGCGTTGTCAGGTATTCTTAGGCCAGTTGCTCACTTTTTCAATATATCTCATGTACAAAACACATAGGCAACATCACCATCTTCATTTTTATTCCTTCGTTTTCCTCCCAGATACCTAAGCGACATGTTGTAAGTGACAAAAAGGTACCAAAGAAAAATGGTTGCAGCCTGATTTCAAGCTGCACGCGGCAAGCGTCATGCATGAAAGCAGCCTACGGCCCTTGCCGAAGCTTACCGCATCCTTTCCTTTTCCCTAACCTGGCATGAGCCCTAGATGCCTGAAGGCCATAAATAAAATTCAAAACTCTATCCGTATCTTCTGTTTTTACTTCAGACTACATTAAACATTACTACCTAATATCAACTAAACAGAAAAGAAAAGAAAAATAGAAATCCTATTTTCTATACACTTTGATAAATTTTATTTTTGTATGGGCCATTACGTGACTTCGACTCGTCTCGAATGCAATGCTGCTATAATCCCCAAACATCCATGACGCAGGTGGGATTCGAACGGAGGCCCAGCGATATAGTCCAAAAGATTACAGGTGTCGGCTCTTACTTTCAGTACAGAACATTTTTTTATATAATATCTACGTTTCAAACCGTGTCTGGATCATTCCATGTGACGGATGTAGCATTACGAGGGAATTTATGTTCATCAGAGCTGAAATGGGTCACCGCATCTATGCTTCCCGGCCTGACCCGGTGATCCGGAGCGTAAAGCAGTTTTTAATTCTTTCCTTCAACAGTGTTTCTTTCAGGAGTGACCGATACCGAAGGTGTTAGACCAGTAGACAAGATTGCACAGTAAATTTACAGCAGGCTTGCACCAAGTTTGGTATTGCAAGTATGCAAATTTGGTATTTGTTAGGTACTTTATTGAGTATGTAAATGATATGTATTTTGTATGACAATGATATAATGGATGATTGTTTAACAATGCTTGGAGTTGAAATGGCAATGACTTTAGCTTTCGGATTTGTTCATATAATGATCACATGCTAGATTCCCTTGAAGACGACTTATAGGAATACTAACAAAGATTGACGGAATATGCACCTTGGATATCATTACTATATCTATTTATTTATACTATTAGCATTGTAAGTCGGCAAGCATGCAGCAAAGTTGCTAGTTGACAAGTGACAAACTTGGTATAAACCTGCCACATCAATTTTACTACAAACCTGTCACTTCGAAGTTGCTGCAAAGTGCAAGCCTATTTTTCCAAAATAGTGGTGGCCCAACATCGGAAAAATCTTGACGGAAGGCTATATTATTAACAATGGTTGTTGTCTACTGGTACACATATTTGGCCGGTTTAATCCATATCACAGTTTTCATGATTATACATTAACTAGTTAGTAAATTTTTCAACTGTTTGAAATGTGGTTCGAACCTAGAATCTTGTTTGTCGTCCGTCACTGTAACCACTACGTTATCGCGGCACTTCTGATTGAATTGAAGTAACCCTTTTATGTTACGAAGGCTGTTTATGAAGTAAAGAAATGCATGTAGGTCTCAACACTGATAAGATAAAATGAGTTGTATGGGCGGTAACAGCAATTCTAAACACTGATATATCCTGTTGAAGAACTATGAAGTCTGCTTCGTTGATTTTTAACAAGTGAGCCTCCTCAGGAAAATCATAATGATGTGTAAGGTCTGAGAATTTTTCTAGCCGCTATTTTGGAAGAAATCAAAGTCACTTTTCTTTCATCTTTTCACGGGTTAATGGACTTCCACAGAAAAAAATCATGCCCCATGAAAATAGTTTTACTGGTAAAAAAAAAAAAAAACACGAAATTCCAAAAGTCGACCAATTGGCCATATCAGGAGCATGTGTATATGATATGGCCACCCTTGTTCCATGTTATACAAATTGTGATTTATTTTTTTTCAGTTTCATAATGCAGTTCTACTAAAGCTGGAAGATGGATTGCTGCTGGATGATTCAGCGCCTGGCTGGAGTTACCTGTATCCATATACAGAGTATTAATGTGATAAGGATCATCTGGATCAGATGACGAATCAATGACAATGGCCTGGGTGGCCATATCAGGAGCAAGTCAGCTTTCACGAAAATCATTTGATTATGAACAACTCGTAAAAGATCCACCACCAATGACTACACCAATCGAAAGTGCATTAAAAACTTAAAACAGTACGATATTTTTTTATCAAAAAAGGTATTTGAGAAACATCCATAAAACTAAGGGAAGTTACCAGTGAAAAACAGTAAGAGGTCACACGAAAACAAAAAAGAAGCAACTGACGCCATATTCTTCAACCTAGCTGGATGGGAAATAATCATGTGATACACTACCAGGCTCCCTCCCTGGATACTGATGCCGTATAGCGGATTTTTTGGTTAGCTTACTCAAAATAAGGGGGTGGCCATATCAGGAACATGACCATAGCACGGGCACCCACCTTAGTTTCGTGAAATGCGTACAATTTTGAAAACTGTAAAATGTCGAAAAATAGAAAGAAAGGAAAGGGGAGCAAACATTTATAAGTACGAACAAAAAGAAGGAAAGTTGTTAAAAAAAATTATCGAAACCCGGCTATCCAGTTAGTAAACCAACACGCTACCATTAGCCAAGCCAAGCCAAAAGATAGAAGCACTTTGGTACCGTAATTTATTCTTCACGTAGCTAAGCAGATTACGAAACAGACGCCCGGGATTTTTTTTGCAATTCGATGCAGCAGGTTTGTTATTGCCATAACTTTGCAACAAACTTGATATGCCATATCTGTAACGGTAAACAAAAATCGAAGCTAATGCAGCATGTTTGTCATCATTAGTTTTGCCACAACTCTGCAACGAAGGGCCTAGCAGGGTAAGATGGTGAAAAGTGCCTTGGAAAGAATCGTGATAAAAAAAATACTACCACATTCAACATTAAAAATGATTCTCCAACAAATTTCAGCTCAAAAGATGTTAACCTAACCTCAAAACAAATTAAAGTGTGCTTTTCCGTAGTTTGCGATATGTCGGTCGGATTTGCACCTAGGATGACCTAATTTTTTTTAATTGAAGATTTTTTCAAGTACTACAACATGGTAATTGTTTCATTTATGTTGGCGCCAAATTAAAATTAGAGGTTAGAAAATTTGAAAATGAATATTAAAAAAACTAAGACAACAGTTGGCTCGAAAAAATATGTTATGTATATTTAGTGCTTCTATGACCATGATTTTTTTTTTTTAGGTGTTTTAAAGTGGTAGAACATAATCAAAAAGTAATACACGTGACCGGGCTTCTTACGTAACACATGCACTCTAAATACAAGTTCGAAAGCGCCATTTGCCAGGTCGCCTTCATGGACGACTGATCAAAACGTCGTCGGCTTCTTGAGTGAAAGGTCCCGGGTTCGAGTCGCGCCCGGGACAACATTTTTTCTTCTGTATTCTTTCAACACATTTTTATATGTTCATATTTATTATTTAATAATTGTTAGGATTTATATAAATACCCGATTGCTACTGAAAGCTAAGATGTATCTGGATGCACACCCAGATCGCATGGGACGCGCTCTCATATACAGCAACTTTATAAATTCTTCAATTTGCGCGCCCCATGAGTTTCTTTTTAATCACGCATGAACAAAATTATTTTTGTTAACTTTTTAGTACGAACTGTTTAAGGAAAGGATGTCTTTACAAAGTTTATTATTATTATTATTATTATTATTACGACTGCCTCGACCGTGCAAATAAACAGCACAGAGATTGGGATAAGATAAAATGAATATTGTATGTACCAAATAACAGGTGGAAGAGAATGTTAACAGCACTCAAGAAGCCGACGTCTTGACCAGTCGTCCACGAAGGCAACCTGGCAAGCGTCGCTTTCGAACTTGTATTTACAGTGCATGTGTTACGTAAGAAGCCCGATCACGTGTCTTATCTTTTGGTTATGTTCTACCACTTTAAAAAATCTTAAAAAGTTAATTGTTATAGAACCACTAAAAATTCATAACATACTTTTCTCGAGCCAACTGTTGTTGTCTTAGTTTTTTACATTCAATTTTTAAATTTTCTAACTTCTCTAAAAATTTTAATTTGGTGCCAACATAAATGAAACAATTACAATCTTGTAGAATGCTGAGCTTGAAAATATCTTCAATTTTTTTTTTTTAAAAAAAAAAAAGGTCATCGTAGGTGCAAATCCGACCGAGATATAGCCGAACTACAAAAAAAAACTTTTAATTTATTTTGAGGTTAGATTAACATCTTCTGAGCTGAAATTTGGTGGAGAATCATCATTTTCGATGCTGAATATGGATTTTTTTTTTATCACGATTCCTTCCAATGCACTTTTCACCGTCTTACCCTGCTAGGCCCTTTGGTGCGTGAAGTTTATTACTGTAAGGAAAAATCAAGGCTAGTCCAAACTTGGTATAAACTTGTGTGCTATCTGGGACCCCAGAGCGTACACGACGAAAAGATTGCCTATAGGCAATCATCGGGTCGCTTGGTCAGTCCAGTTATTTGGGTCAATTCTGAGCCACCGTATCATTCGGAATCGGATCTGTTTTCGGACTGGGTCACTTATGTCCGGACCACCGAAGAAAAAAACGATTTGAGCTCTGATGGTCATTACACCATTTAATTTCAGCACACTTCAAACATACGATGCTCACGATATCAGTCGAGGAATTCGAAATCATACTCTATAATATTAATACTGGGAAATTCGTTTTGGAAATGGTTTTAAACAAAAAAATTACGTGTGTAATGAATGTTCGTGAAATGACCCTCCAGACAGCAAAATCGAGGATTTTTTTTTCTTTTTTTTCTTAGGCAGAGAGCTTCTTCGGGGCAGGGATTTCATGATATTTTAGGAATGCAATTCACCCTACGAAATTTATTTCTAGAAGCCACTTTCTATAATATACGCAATTTTTAAACGACTAGACTTAGCAACTGCTCCTTATCCCACCTGTGAAGTATGTTTTAAACAATAGAAATCAATTAACTACAAAACCTGTTTGAACAGCAACCGACAAAAAGGTAACATTTTACAATCACAAGTAGCACTTGAATTACTTAGAATAGGAAGAGAACATGCTGATACTGGTTTACAAAGTTGAGCAATAAATTAAAACCATCGGCAGTGCCATTCTAACTGTGAGAGAAATAAGTATTTTAATAGATTCAGATTAATACGTGGCCAGATACTTCCACAAAAACAACACAGCATAAACGATTTTTTTTTCTTTTTAAGAAAAACTTACTTGCACACATATACATTATATTGCATGTCTCTTGTTCACGCACATCAAATAAATAAATAAAAGAAAAACAGAAATGATGACCACGAAAATGAATGGATCACACGTGTGTATCTACACTACATGTTTCTTAACCGCAGAGCTTCCACAAGACTTGTACCTCTCCACTGGAAGATGTTTACCAGCACGCAAAGGTGAAACACTTTAACGTACATAAAATATGACAAGAAAAGTTGCTGTTCACTGCTTTCTCTTAGTACCAACGTAAGACATTGAGAATGTCAACACCAAATTTGGCTCCAATCTGAAAGGAGACTTTATTACTACTTGTATAGTCCAACAAACCCATACACGCACCTTTTCACAGTTACCGTGATGTGTTAGTGTGTTCCTCAGAAACCTATTAAATTATTCCCTTCATTTTCTTTTTCTAATATACTGTTTTGTTTTCACTTGACAGTGGAAAATGAGAGAGCATTTGAAATTGTAATCGTTTACTCTTGTATATAAGGAAGCTATTGCTAGAACATACTTGGTCACCTCGCTTCGCGATGTAACCTTTCAACGTTCTTCCACTAATATTCTCTCGACAGTTCCATAAATTCATTTAGCATGTTGTTGTTATCCCTCCCGCTATTCCTGCTCATTCGTCATATATAATTTTGTAACACGAAAGCTGCTATACAGCATTCATTTATACATGTCCTTCGCGTCAGATACTGAAACCAAATAATCCTACACATCAAATTACATTCAAGAGTAGGAAGAAACTAATTCCTTTAACTGCTATCGTGGTTCCAGATTGCTACCTACGTTCCTAACTTTTGGTTTGTTTCAAATAACTGTTACAACTTCATGGTAGCTAGTCCTTATAAAAGGAACAAAAATGTCTTTAATAGTAAACCTAACTCTTACTTTTCGAGAAATGAAATAGTTTCAAATTTTCATTACAATTATAGCTAAACTAACCTAACTACAAGGATAGAACGTACTTCATACTTCAAGTATTTTTTCAGATAATTGTCGTATTGATGTACTAAACTACAGCAAAATCTCTAAAAGATAGATTGTCAAAATTTTCTGATAGTGGGTTACATAACTATCCAAGAATAAGTGTTCAAAAAAATGAATTGTTTTCGCAAAATGAATTAGGCCCACATTTAAGTGTTTTAAGTTTTGGGTTCTAAATTAACAATTTTCAATAACTTCCTTCATGGTTTTTAATTTTCCCTGTAATCTCGACCGAAAAACATGTTTCAAGATATTTTTTTTCCGGCTTATTTCCTTATTTTTGTGAGAGTTTTCTGCCCTGAAAATTTGTAACTAATAAAAACCAAGCGCCCTGTATATTTTTATAACACCCTTTATAACCAAAATTCACTTAATTCCTTCCACAGTTCCAGATGGATAAGTGATTTCGCACGGTCGCCTTGAAATAAAGGGATCCTGGATTCGAGCTGCGTTTTGTAGAGGTGCATTCTTCCGTCAATTGAAACACTGTATAAGATGCGGCAAATTACTAACTACATATTTTTCAGATAATTTCGTAACGCATGCACATAGCTGCAAGAAAGTAACTGCGATTTCAATGAGCCAATTAGAGCTCATGCCATGGACCCAACCTAACATTTTTATACGATTTACAATAGTCAAACCTGATATTATGCGTTCACGAAATTTGCGTTTATTACTGCGATACTACTTGTCTTCAACCTACGGCCCGCGTAGCGATTTTGACTAGCCTCAAAACAAGTCCGAACTTACCGTTACTATATTCTACGTTGGATCTAAAGAAAAATAACTCAAAACGATAACTATTATTATTTTTTGTTGCTAACACAATTTGCAGAAAAAGTCACTATATAGAAATTACTAGGTTGAGTGCATCCTTTTTAATGTGGCCACAGCCCTTTTTCTGCTTAGCCAATTCGACCTGCTGACAAAGAAAAGTTTGAAAACTGTTATTATAGTGAATATGGTCCAGGATAGATGGATTGCGGTGGGTGATGACTGATGAGTCAAGAGTGAATCGTAGTGGGCGGTGAGTCATAAGCTTGATTTAGTGACCTACATTTAAAACTGATCCACTTGATCCACGACTCACTGACCCACTCCAGGTCTGATATTTACTGTCCATACGTAATGTTAACCATACGCTACTAACGAACTACGCTTTTCTTTACAAGTTATGAAAATCACGCCATTTTACAGTTACAGGATATAAACACGTCCTTTGTAAATTAATTCATAGCATAATTACAAGAATAGTATTGCATACATGTATGATAATGCAATAAATTTGTACTGAAAAAATTTCGCTGAACTCTTCCTTCAAACTTTCTTCATTAATAAAAAGGGGGAATGAATCAGTGCGGTAGGTATGAGTAACTCCACAAGTCATGTTCGTGAGTGTACACATGAAGTTTCTGACTCGATATTACGTTCTAAACTAGCTGCGTTGCTAAGCAGGAGACTTCTGGGCTCCGAAACCAATACATTAAATGAATTCCCACCAGAAATCGAACATAATACTCCCAGTGATGTATGCGGTGATTGAGAAAGGGAAAAAAGTGTAAACACCAGAACTCTTATTTTGATTTTTAAGGCATAATAGCGAACAATCCATGTTAATACAAAGTTTGAAATGCGAAAATAATGTTAGATAATAGTAGTATTTTTTTTAACAAGCTTTTATTAAAATGTACTCAAAAGGAAAAATAATTTAGATACCAGTCCAAACGACTGCCTTCATAATGACTCAAAATAAAGCGTGGAGCGTAAATACTTAATACTAACAGGCAATAACTAATTGTTCAACCGAATGATTTTGTTTTGACTTTTAATCTAGTTACGCTTCAATATTTATTTTTAGTCTCATGAGGGGAATCTTTTAAGGTAATCATTTAGACCGGTGTCAAACAAGCCTATATAACATTGTCAACATATTTTTTTTTATCACGTATTGTAGTCACAGTTTATTAACATTACCTACACGGTGTGTATGAGCAATATCGCATTTTATAATTTATGTGATATTACTAATTTCTTAATATACAATTTTGTTAATGATATAACTAAGCATAACATGCAAATTAAGTTGCTCACATTGAAACCTACACCGAATTAATTACCTGTTCAAGACCCAAGAAGAAGCCTTAGTGAAGACAGACAATAAATGAAGGAGAATGTTGAAGGCTTTCACATTCAGACACCACTTAACACAATTTGCTAAAAACGTTGATTAACAAGAAGCCTTATTTAGAATCATTGATTCATCACAGTAATGAATTACTTTTTCACTAGAAGTGCGAAAACCTTTGACATAAAAAAAAATAAAAAATAAAAAAATGCTGTGACGGAATGGACTGTGAAAGTGTACTGGATTCTAAGACTGGGTTTAAACTATCGTCACACAATAAATGCTTCTTGTGTGGCTTTCAATAGCAACCAGTTTAGACTGTTGAAAACTGACCTAAACAGTTCTGTCTTATTTACTTACAAATTAGAACTGCCTAAAATCAAACCGCATTACCACTTAGGTCGATGTTACACTATCGAGCTTGTTGATCAGCTTATTCAACAGTTTGCTCGACCGGATTGCAGTCGAGGAAGCTCGAGTATACTTTGCGCTATTACAACATCGATCTTGCTAATCAGCTTTCTCCACTGTATTTCCACCATTGGGCGTCGAGGAAATTTAGTATCTCCAAATGTTGTTCAGTTTGCTCAACGAACCTGCCCTTCAGTAAGCTTGACGGATTTTTTGCTATTACACTGTCGAGTTTGTTGATCTGCTTCCTCGCCCGAGCTTAAGTGTAAAGGCGCTTACTCAGGTGAGACTAAGTTTCTGAAATATGATAACCATCTACTTGCTCTTGAACTAATATAATCAGTACCACTTGAAAATATGGTACGTAAGTACTTTTCAAACACAAGAAAATTAGTACTGATATGAATTTCAATGTTGATACTTACATTTGAATGTCAAACGACTTTGAAGTGCTTTATTTCTATTAATATAGGGTTTTGAACTACGGCATTTTGTAAGGGGATGAAGTGGATCTCATACTACTACAACATGTTAAATTCATTCATTCATTCATTTAAAGTTATGTCGTTATATCAGCCAGAAGGATTTGGTTAATCTTCAAGAGTTTGCTAACGTTAGATTTTGGGTAACGAATATGGACGGACGTTTCCGATTTTTTAAAATCTTACCAGATTATTTTCATCAGCGAAAGTTTCTAATTTACTTTCAAATTCTCAGATCTTTTACGATCTGAATGACTGAAGATAAGATAAAATGAATTTTATGGGCGGTAACAGCACTATGGCTTACGCCCGTCCCGCTGAATGACTGAAGACGAAACACAAGCAAAATACGGATGAAAGAGGAAGCAGTCAAAGCGTCCAAGGTTAGTAATTCCGATCCTCTGTTAGGACGATCAGAATTAGAACTCTCATTTTTTACTCTTATCACTGCCGATTTCGCAGTGATTTTCACTTAGTATTCGAAATTTAACAATTATGAAGCTAGTCATTTTGAGGCTACAAAAAATTTTAATTTGTTTTCGAATGTTGATCTAGAACTTCAGCAACTTCCTACTCCAGTTCTGAAGACCATCAACTTTTATGTTGATACAGAACTTCTGTCCACTTTTAGGTTCTGTCCACATTAACTTATTCTAAACTGTTTGGTAACATTGCTTTTCAGAATCGCTAGGGAAATAGCCGCACGTAAAAAATTTTGATTAATTTTCAAGAAACAGCATTTCTTTGTTTTAATCGAGAAATAAGGGCTGTGATGCATCTACATTACGTTACCATAAGATTTACTAATTAGGGTTGCTCCGTGGTATTTATGCTGATATCAGAGAAATGATTCAAGCACCAGATATGATGATCAATATTTGTAGAGTGATTGGATTTCTACAATAAAGCAATCTACATCCTAGAAAAATCAATTGGGATACTTTGAAAAAGAGGTGAAGAAACTGTTTAGGAAATTGCTTACGCATATTGACAACATGCTATTGGAGATACATTAGGAGGGAAATTATGAAGACGGCTGGATCCAATATTAAAGGAAAATACAAGGTTAGGGGGTGGGGGTGGGGACTACACCAGGGCCAGTAGAGGAAGCTCAACGTCCCTTCAAGAGCCAGCTATTACAGTTTCTTCAACTAATGTATTGATACATTATACTATTGAGTCTAAGCATAATTTTGAATTTGAATTTATGGCTTTTAGACAACTTTGGCTGAGGCCGAGATCGGGTAGGAAAAGGATGTGGGAAGTCGGGCAGGGGGGGCTTCGACTGAAAGTACAATTATGGCAATTTCCTGATGTGACTGAGGGAAAACTCTCGAAAAACTTTAGTCAGGATACGAGATCACTGGAATCGTTCCAAATATCTTCTAAGCGCTAAGCTAACGTTCTACCAACTTGAGCCACAACCGTTCTTTTGTTTGATTCGTACACCGCACTCAAGCACTATTAAATTGAAAAACCGTCCCGCATTTTACGGATCTGTCCTTGGCATTGTATTACCTCGTATTATATTTCCCCTATTTTAAAACAGGTATCCTACCATCATCCCTCATTACCCCTTTTTTTTCATTAATTGTTATCTTCGTGAAAATTTGCTATTTTGAAGGAAGTTCCCTCTGCAGAAGAGAAGCACAACAAGCATTACTGAATTAAAATCTTATTCTACCAACTAAAATCTCGGTATAAAATTAAAATTGTAATTTTTAAGCCTTTTTATTATTTTCATTAACTTTATCTCGCCCCAACACTTCTGACCCTCATCTGAAATCAAGAGAAGTTGGTCAGATTATTATAGTGTAATCCACCTGCCTAATAGGACTAAGGGAAAACTGTGACATAGGTAAATGACGATGATGGACCTGTTACAAAGCCGCTCGATGAATGCAATAGTGATTTATAAGGAATTATCACTTACCACTTTTACCATTACATAAAGGCAGCTGGACACTCTCCAGTATTATTATAAACTCGTATCATAAAAGTGTTATGTTATTTTGAAATAATGTTACATCAAAAAAGTTTTCACCTAAAGGGTTTTCGTCGTAATAATGATGCAGTAGCGCATTACAACATGCTCTCCACATCGGAAGAGGGATTTTAAACGCTTGAATTATGCATTGTTTCAGCAGGAAAACAACAGATGCTGTATCTCGTATACGTAGTGGTCACCCCCACCTCCAGTGAGAACAGCACACACACACACACACACAAACAGAAAAGGCATTTTAATCACATCTCATTTTCAACGATTTGCAGGTATTTTCACGCGTCGTTTACATATACAAGAGCAAAAACATATGTTTGTGTGTGTGTGTGTATGCATTCTGCAACTTTCTATGTATGTGAAACGTTTTCTGTTATTCGCTATTAAGCACCCCAAAAAAAGAGGCTTTTAATTAAGTTTTAGTTCAGCCACGCAGAACACTTGGGGAATAGCACTCTGTGGCATTTTCTGCCTTTTCTATCAACAGTTTGACCTAAAAAGATGTCAGCCGTGGGGAAAATGATCTCAATCTAAAACCGTTTTGCATAAAACAAATACACATACACACAAATCAACCTTTCTCGTCAGGAAAAAGGACAAAAGTTTCCCAAAATTTTATCCAGACGCAATGACTCACAATGGCTCTTACGGTCATGTTTGGATCACAATTTAAGATATTTACACTTCAAAACTCCTCTTGATTTCCTCTTACAGATTCCACCCCCCAGTGGGGAATTAACCCCCTAAGTTCTTGACAACTTCATTTTTTGGGGGTAAAAAATCGATAGAAACCGTGCAAAATTCCACTTACACCCTCCCAAATTGAAAATCCTTGTGGAATCCCTGTTCTCTTGGATCTCCTCTGATAGCTTCAAGATCTACTTTCCTAAAGAAGTCACATCTAATTACTACCACACTGTATATAAGGTAAGATAATTACATAAATCGTCTTTTATTCTTTTTCATTTAAAAATCTCACCCTGAAATATTGGATTTCATTACATTACAGGTTAAAGCAAGGAGTGTTAATTCACTCGTGCCGGTATTTATCGGCCTCAGTGGAAAAAATAATAAAATATTATTCGTCTACGATTACCCCGCTTGGTTCATAAATAACTTTCAATGCTAGGAGTTTGTAAAGATTAATCTGATTATTTTGTCCCAGAAACTACCTAGATAAATTCCTATCCCGCACCCAGAAAAACGGCAGATTCACCCATTTTCATCGAACTCCTTAAGGTTTGTTTTGAAGAATCGCTGTGCTGTCCTACATCCGGATGTGAACTAATTTTAAAATAGACTGAAATAAACAGATCATTCGATTAGGATTAGTCACAGGATCTGTCAACCGGAACTGTCACTGGTTTGTATTCCTGTCTGGTATTACAGTCGAGATTTGTAGAATCGTGGTCCTCATTGGACGTCAATCTCCTACGGTAATATGCATAACTTACACTCCAAACACATTGCTTTGTACTCGTGCACGGAATTTCTTAGTACACCTGTGCCGAGCCGAACTCCTTCACCCTACTTTTCTCACTTCATGTTTTAATGGTACACTCGAACTGATGATGATGGGATTCTGCACGGAGGCAGGGCTATGATCCAAAGGTCTCTCGGTAGGTGAATCGATCGTGGTTTGCGGTTGCCTTCCATCGTATGGAAATGATGTCTTACGGACGGAGACTACAGTTTCAAGTGGGCTCCAAACCACATAACAATATTAAGTGATTCTTCGAAGTTATCGCACACAACTTCGTCACTACAGACAAACTATTCTCGTTAACAAGCCGTACTCGGGTGAGTGGGGTGAAGAGAGAAACTAGGCTTGACTAGCGGAAAGATCAGAGGGGCGGTTACGATGTTGCCATCTATCTTCCCCATTCTGTCTCCCTTCTGTGTTATTCAGCGCGCCAAATCTCATTCACTGTTTATAATTGATAGAACCATAAAAGAGATAAAATATACAACACGAAATAGTTACGTAACCAATATTTTCTGCTGCTTGCTATATTATTTTTAATGCACCTAGAATTCTAGATGGGCACAATATGCTATGTTTTCTTACTACTGTTTTTTTTATATACTATGAAGAAGTCGTTCATAATAAAAAACATTCCCAATTCCTCTTACACGGAATATAAATAACGGACAACACGTGTTTAATGTTATTTTGCGAAACAAAAGAAAGGTACTTGGTTGTAGCATATTATGAATTAACTCAATAAATAACTGCAAATATTGAAGCCACTCATATTCCTTGACTTAAGAACCAATCACATTCGACATTCCTCACGCCAATAGCATTCCTCTGCTTCACCTCGTGATCTTACTCCAGGTAAACCGATAAACTGACGTCTCAATTCGTCAGAGGTCAGTAATGATGGGTAAAAACCTGAGTTTTTATTTTTGGGGATAAAACCCACGGGAGAAAACCGAGTTTTTATTTTAAAAATGTACAAAGGTCTAAATTTTTAAAGAAAAACGTTGATATTTGTTACATTCAACTGTAAATATAGTGACAAATATACTCTTTTTATACACTATATAACTACTAAAATGCGAACAAAGATACAGCAGTATTTTATCTTAAGGAACTTGTGAGTTCCAGTTCTCTATGTGAATGCCTTATTGCAAAAGAAACAAATTAAATAAAGCTATGTTGTAACACTTATCAGATCACTTTAAAAACAAGTGGGTCAAATGATGTTCATAACTTAGACGTCTACAATTTATTAATAAGGGGAAAATATTTTAGCAGTGTATAGTGTCCTCAAGTACAAGGGCACAGTTGTACAGTCAGTGACGAAAGTACAATTTCTTCTGCGAATAACTTTGGAATGGATGGACAGATGAGTACAGTCTTCTGTAAATTTAAAAAAAACTGTACTCAAATCAGTCCATTCATTCCAAACTTATCAGCAAAAAAAAACAAAAAAAAAACGAAGAGCTTTTGTCGCTGACTATCTGATTTGCATATACATATTAGCATCAAGAACAACTAGGAACTAAGTAGAATATAAAATTCAATTTATGTTGGTAAATAACCTGTCTGCATAATATAAATCAGCGAACAGGTACGTTTATCTCAGAGAATATACTGTACATATACAATATAAAATTAGCACTAGTGTAATTTTGTCTCGTTAGTGTAAAATGTTTTGTAGTGTAGTTTATATTGTTCCAAACGACATTAAAATATAATTATATGGATGAAACATTACTTATAGTGTGAATTAGTAATAATGGTAACTTCGAAATTATTATCCAAATAAATATATATATATATTTTTTTTAAAATCGGTTAAAAATAAAAACTGCAATAAAATCTCTAGTTAGCGGGTAGTGTGTTAATGTAGGGTATATATTCCTCCAAGATACATTGAAATTTGATTATACGGATGAAACATTATTATTTTACAGTGTGAATTAGTAGATTTTTCTCCAGTGCCCATCACTACGCACAGGTTTTTTTTTCTTTTCATGCTACTGATATACGGAATACTACTTATTGTTCTGTGCTTCAAACCACTTGTGTCTCTGGCATCGAATCCAGGATACCTTAATTACAAGGCAGCAGGCGGTCACTCACATCATCGCGAACACTCCTACAACCTACAGTATGTATATTCCTTCATGTTTATTTCGAAAAAGAACGGTGTTGAACATTAAAAGAGATCACGAAGATCGCGTTTTGCACCGAACTCGATTAGTTCATAGAAGTGAAATACGCCAAATGTCTTCTTGAACTCTTCGTCTTCAATGAATGAAACCTAAAAGGAAGTAAAAGAGCCTTGAGCTCGATTATTCCAACAGCCTACAAACTAACTTTTTTCCGGAGCGGATTACCATATTGATTATTGGCGCACCTGAGCAAGCGTACTTTCAGCTGACTTGGGAAGTTATTCCTTTACCTTTTTTTTATTCTTTCATTTTGTAACTGTGTCGCCAGACTGTCCAAGTCACGTGCGTGGAGAGTGGGTGAAGCCGGAAGGAAGTGGGGGGAAAATGTAAGAACACTGAGAAAGAACACGAAAAACAAAAGTTTTCCATACAAAACTGAACGTTCGATATTTGTTCATTTGTCCTATATTTTTCTTCTCTGAACGTACATTATTATTATTTTCGCGGAGCTTCTTGCATCAGAGTAATGGAAATACGGAGCCACTGTTTCTGTGAAAAGCCTGGTTTAACTCCTCTCACCACGGAAACGAAGCTTTCCACTTAACACTTCTTACAGTCCTACCACAAATACTCAATGTCCACCCATTGTTAGTGGTTGCAAATTGGTATTCATTTGCATTTATGAACTGGAGACGTAACTACAGCCTCGACCCGTCAGAAGTTTGAAGAATGGCGTAAACCGAAAGTTCGATCACTGTGTATTTCAGATAACCTTGGCGTTGAATTTTATTCCTATAGTTATACTATGCTCGAGCGCAAGATAGGATTTTCGAGTTGGTTCCGGGTGAGTTTATAATTAACGCCCTAAACGAGATGGTGAGCTTCTAAGGACGGGACCTACAGTTTTTTTGTAAAGTGAGCTCCGAACCACTCTGTCCTATGGACGCCGACAGGGAGTTTGTTCTGAGTTGCTTGTGGCAGTGCTTTCTATAGCATGTTTCCTGTACCTATCGTGCACGCAGCAACTGAATGTAACTTAAGGCAAAAGGCGTTTACAGAATTGAGAATTTACCCGCATAATACTGTAGGTGGTAACATTAGTGGAGAATTACACCTTCCAGGTTTTGATACATTCAAACGAAAGTCGCTATGAGATTTACGAGGTATTTTCAACAAAGCTAATCATGCAAATCTCTTCCGCATTAGTTTACCATTTATATTCACCTTGGCGTAATCGAAATTTCAAATGAGGTGAGAATGTTACTTCAAACAAACTGTTCTTCCACTCAAAGTACCAGGGTGTGGTGGACATTTTGAGGGCCAGAAACAATTTCAGAAGAATACAAGAGAACAAAATTTATTTGCTTGCTTGTCATGGCAGCAGTAAAAGGAGAGAGAGAGAGAGAACAAAATCATTAGTGCTCTGCCAAAAGTAGCAGGTTGGACATTGGAATTCTTTTGCCGAAGCGCCACAATAGAGGTAGACAACTTGGAGTAAACAATATATTCCCGGAGTCCGGACTGACGCTTTTTACAATACTTTTTCAATTTACTTACTAATTATTTTCTACATCATACTAAGACTACACCTTTTGGGACTTGGGAGATCAGTCAACAATACTACAGGAAAAGTGTCGCTCATTCCCACGCTTTCATCTTCGACAACTCGTCCGCTGAGATCTGAGACTCGGCTAAATTTTCTTCAGTTTTTCGTAGTAGTTACTGAAAAATTCGACCTACTGATATGTTATGGATATCCCGACGAGGAAATGGGAACATCCATAGAATATCCCCCAGCTATTCTTGCTATATGATCAGAACTTTCCACGAATATAGGAATCCGAGATGAGTGGATATACCGAGGATATTCCTTGGGATATCACAGAGATATTCTACATATAAAGTAAGATGTTTGTTCTTCTGGGATACATAAAATTCTTATCCGTTCTTAAGGACGTATGCCATGTTTTAACCTTGAGCATTTGTGACAATACAGAAAACGAACTATAGAGAAATCTAACTTCTTCTTGAACCTTGTGAAATTTTGTGGCGACGCCCGTAACAATGGAGGTTTCGATGGAATACAAACACATCTCTCTCTTTCTTATGAAGAAGTCAATATTTTAATTTGCAAGCACGGGTACTTCATAAAACGCTCGTAATATGCAAAACGTAATTAGCGGTTATCGAACCTTTCATCTCTTTCAAACTGTGAAATGGAACAATTTAAATCAGTTTCGGGATTTTAACTATGATTTATTTATACAACCAAACAGAGGCATTAAAGATTTGTCGACGGGAAACATGTGTATTGTCAGATAGATACGGCACGTTTTGTGGTCGTAAACGTGCTTCCATGGGAGTCATTACTTTCATAGTGCACCTGCTGAGAGAGAGAGAAGAGAAACTAACTCACTCAACTCCAAGTCCACAACGAAACCTAATTTAATTCAGGGTAGTCCAATGTCCAAGCAAAACGTTGGCAGAATGCTAAGGACAAATTCGTCACGTATACTGGAGATAGAATGGTACAGATAGCCAAGTAAATCTCTCGAAATTACAATTACTGGGAAATTTGACAAAAATTTACTGTATACTACTACTCTACTTTCTCATAAAGGGTCGGAGACGGCTTTGTTGAATGAATGTGACGAAAGGCAAAAGGGTCGTGCGTCCTCTGGCTTTTGTCACCGGAGATTGTTCCTTTGTTGTTAAATTATCAATACTTAGTTAGTCCTGCGTGCTTCGTATTGTAACACTCGATTTTTCTTTTTAATTTTTACTTTTAACGGGCACAATGCTAATAAACTGGTGGTAGATAAGTTTAGCAAAGTGGAAAACCAGAGCTCGAAGTACGAGGGAACGCGGAGAACACAGCTTCCCCACCCCCCCTAAATTAGCGTTCCCTTATCTTTTCATTACTGAATTACGTTATTGACTATTTAAATGAGTCAGTCGCCGTCACTAGCTGCAAGCATTCCATTACTCTTTTAAACCCATTACGCGCACTGGCCGAAAGTACAAAGTAAACAAACGCAGTAAGACGTAATATCCATATGTATAATGAGTAAGGAGGGATTGACAAGATTCCTGGACACAAGGATGTATTTTTGGGTCCGGTGGGTTCCCCCCCCCCCCCAACTTAGAATTTTATGGAAAAAATAGAATAACTTCAGGCGTAATTATAATACATAGTTAATATACATTGCTTGAGCACACATACCTTGGACCCCCGGAAACTCTTGGATCCATCCCAAAAAGAAATTCTGGATACGTGCCTGCTTGGAGGTAGTAGTAGTCGTGATTCTAAACAAGAAACATTATGTAAGCATGTCCGATAAGCAACAGTTACCGACGCATAGCTTGTGTTAATTTCATAACAGAGAATGAAGGTAATCGTAAGTTAAACAATCAACTATGCAACTGACATGGATCAACGTAGGTAAATATTGACATGTGACACACACACATATCCTAAACAAGACATGCAGTATGCTCCAACAACCTCACATTCGGAGGAGGAAGTCGAAGATCTATACGAGGAGATACGGATTTTAAATGGTAGCAAATCGCTTTACAAAATTCTAATGGTAGACTTCAATGCGAAAGTAGGAACTAAGCAGAGCAGTGACACGATAGTGGGGAACTTTGGATTTGGCAAAATAAACATGAGAGGAGAGAAGTTAGTGGAATTCTCGGAAGCCAACAGACTATTCATGTCTAATACATTTTTCAAGAATCAGCCCGAGAGGAAATGGACATGGAAAGGCCCAAATAGGACTAAAAATGAAATAGATTACGTTTTAACGAATAACATGGAAATTCTGCAAGACGTGTATGTACTGAACAGTTTCAAAATTTCGAGCGATCATAGGATGGTGAGATGTAAGCTCAAACTAAACACTAGACTTGAGAGAAAGAAGCTTAGTAGAGGAAAACCGACACTCTTAGATCTGGAAAATCTAGGGAAACACAGACACACATTCGAGATAGCACTAAGCAACAGATTCAGCGTCTTGGAAAAGTTAGAGGAAGAAAAGACATCAATATCAGAAACAAAATACTGACTGAGATAATCAGCCAGACAGCCAAGGAACTAGCAGGCATCAAAATAATAGAGAGCAAAATCTCATAAGAAACTAAATTTCTGATTAAAAAAAGAAGAGAAATGAAAAAAAAGAGGAAAATTAAATGTAGAGGATTGAGTACGAAGAACTAAATAAAGCCGCAACGAAGAAAATAAGAGAGGATGTACGAAGATACAACGACAAAATACAATCGAGGAAATCAAAACCCTGAAGAAAACCAAACAGCAGCTCGTGGTAGGAAAAAAGCAAATAATATCAGTCAAGAGACCAAACGGGACCGTAACACGAAATAAGGAGGAAATTATAAAAATATTTGAAAATTTCTACAGAGAATTGTACTACCCCGAAGAAGACCTAGGAAATGAAGATTCAGAAGGAAATGATATAGATAAAGTACTTCGAGGGATAAAGAGCGGAAAATCGCCAGAAGAAGATTGATTCACAGCAGAGACGTTTAAATGGGGTGAACAGATGAAAGAGAAACTTGGTAAATAATTATTCTCGATATGCCTGAGGAAGAGAGAAATACCCTCAGGTTGGAAAAATGCTGTTATAATTTTGCTGTACAAGAAAGGGGACAAAGAACGAGTCGAAAACTAAAGACTAATTAGTATACTGTCAGTTCTATGCAAAATGTTCACCAAAGTTATTTTGAATCGCATTCGCATTGAACGAGACATGGATTTTAACCAGGGAAGGGAACAAGCCGGATTTCGTCGTGGATTTAGCACAATGGACCACATACAAAGATTAACTGAAGTTATAAAAAGGACTAATGAATCTGAACTTCCACTATGTTTGGGATTCATAGATTTTGAAAAACCTTTCGATTCGGTCTCCTAGTCAGCAGTACTTAAATCACTTGAACATCAAGGCATCGAAAGTGCAATTACTGCGAAACATTTACTCACCTTCCACATCTGTTATTAGACTGCATCAAGAAAGTGAAAAATTTAAAGTTGGAAAAGAGGTAAGGCAAGAAGATTTAATTTCTCCAAAACTGTTTTCGGCGGTCCTGGAGTGTGAATTCCAAAATTTAAACTGTATGAGGTTGGAATAAAAATTAATGGCGAATATCTTCATCACCTACGATTCGCTGATGACACAGTACTGTTTGCTTCAAGTGCTGAAGAACTACAAACCAGAATTAAAGAACGGAGTAATGAGAGTTCGAAAATAGGCCTTAAAATGAATTTAGGTAAAACAAAAGTAATGTACAATCAACATGCTGCAAAGAAGGAAATAAAGAATAACGGAGAGAGAATAGGCATAATTGATGAGTATGTTTACCTAGGGCAGCTCGAAACATAATGCCAAGTTGACTGATGAAATAAATAGCAGATGTAAAATGGCGTGGAGTTCGTTTGGAAGACTACACTTTATTTTCAAAAGCAAACTACCAATGTGTCTGAAGCGTAAAGTTTATAATCAATGTGTCTTACCTGTGATGATGTACGGCTGTGAAGCTTGGACATTGAACGCGCAAACAACTCAAAGATTGAGAGTCACACAAAGAGCAATGGAGATGAATGCTAGGAATAACCAGGAGGGACAGGAAGACATGAATGGATCCGCGCACAAACAAGAGTAGAGAATGTAATCAAGACTGCGAAGAAGATGAAGTGGAGATGGGCCGGTCACATAGCTAGACGAACAGATGGAAGATGGACGTCAAATGCACTACATTGTATTCCTAGAGAAAAGAAACGACCGAGACGACGTCCAAATGCCAGATGGGTAGATGAAATCAAGCGTTCTTCAGGAGCTACATGGATGAGGATAGCAG
>JAGDQP010008778.1:32806-61668 GCA_022664845.1 Lepisma saccharinum | reverse complement strand
TCTAATTTTGTTAATTAGTACCAACACATTAAGTCAGACACCGATTTATGTCTATAAAATATTGTAGCATCGCTCAATCTCGATCTTGTTCACTTTTCAGTTTGGACTACAAAAAGGAGGTTAATTTTATTTTGTAAAAGTATTTTCACCGTGTTAAAAGGGGTTTTTGTGAGCAATTGTAGCAAAATTCATGGAAATATCTGGAAAACTTTCGCTTTTATCGGTCTGTTAATCAGTTACACGAATCAATAAAGGTAAAGGTAAAGCTATCCCCTGTGCGATACACACGCGCCGTGAACAGCACATGGGGGATGTGGGGGTAGCGCTCCATATCTCGACCTACTGTACGAAGTGAGGTGGAGTAGTCAGTGCCACGCTCGACCGCCTTTACCTTTCAAGGTGCCCAGGAGTACCAAAACACTCTGGTACTCAGTTTTATACGAGGCTGAGTGCACCACAGAGCGTTTGGCATGAGAAGGATGGGTGCCTAACTTGTGACTGAAAATGTATCACAAAAATTGAACAGGATATTTTGAAACTGGTTAAATCAAAATAGGCTCAGATCATGCTTACAATACAAACTGTCAAAAGTTAAAATTTCTGTTACGTTCAACTTGTCATATTGCACGAAGTGCAACATAACTTTTAATTGAAGTTTTAACTTCTCAATTTGCTAACGACAATTTTCTTTTCGTGATGTTAGATTCGTTCAGCCTAATTCACGTTAAAATAAACGACAATAAGTGATCGTATTTTAATGTGGCAATACTTACCCTAAACTGGATTTGTTCTTAAAACTGCCATAATATATTCATTTCATAATTCGAAATGACAAAAAGGACACGCATACAAATGTGTTTACTTAGCACACAATACATACAGACAAAATGTAACACATAGACTCAGTGTTACAGTTTCCTCGCAATTGAACTTGGTTATTCATAGCTGTTAAGATCGTTGGCAAAATGGAGTAGGGGAAACGCGCTGGGCATTTCAGTACGAAAACAAACCAATATGGGTTCGAATGCTGTTCACGCTAAAGATTTTTTTACAAAGCAATCGTGAATAATCTAATCATTTCTTCTCATACAAAACGGAGAATATTTCCGACTGTGGGATGAAGCACCTGAGTCACTAAAGAGAGAAAGACGATTTACGAATGTTGGTTGGAAAAGTCCAAATAAAGTCCCAGGGGGTTAAGAACACGTCAGATCAGAAATATGCACTTTTCCTGTTATTATCATTAGAAAGAAACACTATAACATATGTTAGGCACATTGTGACTAGAGATTCACCCGTGGAGTATCGCTAGCGTGCTGGACGTCTAATTTGAAAACCTGGGTTCGATTCCACACCAGCCAGTTTCTTTTTCGCATACACTGAAGTATTCAAACAGAGATTTATCTTCGGGTTGTGGAGAACAAAGCATCACTGGTCATAATCCGAGCAAACAGTGTGTGTGCTATTTGGCATAATTATAATCTACTTTTCATGTTTTTCATTGGTCTTTCTCTCTTCCTCTCTTTCTTGATGTATTGTTATCGTGTCTTCGCTGCGTCTTTCTCTTCTTCTTCTATCTTTATTTTAGATCGTACGCACAATATCGTTCGCACGTACACACAAAATAACGTAAATAACAAAATAATATCAGAAAGTATAAAGGATAAATATCGTGCCCTATTTTTCAGAACTGATAGAAACAGACCTTTTCTCTTGTCTTTCATGCATAACGTTAGTGTTTTATGGAATTCATTAAGAAAGAAAAAAGAAAGAAACAATAGGTTTTAAGTTCATCTTTTATTCTCCATGTTCGGTAAGGATCTTTTCTATTGGACAATTTGAATTAAACTTTTCAATACACTTCAACTAATGGCCCAATTAAAATAAAAATGGTGTTAGGTTTCCTGTTTTGGTGTTTGAAATACGACTTGCTTACGTTTTTTTTATTATTTGCTACACACTACAAGAAATCATGAACATCTTTCCAGAACCCAGGACATGTGATAATGTTTCCTCTTAAAGAAAAGAAAATTCCAACCCTTGCTCTATCACGCACACACTTTCAGAATCACACACCGCCCACTCTACGTTAGTTGGGTGGCCTATCTTGTAGGCTTAGAGAAAAATCGTGTATAACAAAGTCATGTGAACATTATTTTGGCCATGATAGTACAATTTTACCATATCTGATTAGAGTTTGATATAAGTACAAAGTATTCATTATATATGGAGAAGCTTTGAAAAGTTGTCTTTCATTAAAATTAAGAGCTTGAATCACAGCTTGAGAGTCAGTTAATATTAATATTTTATTATGAGATAATTTAGAACAATATTTTAATGCTAAGTATAGGGCATATATTTCAGCCGTAAATATTGAGGTATTGTCCGGAAGGTGAATTTGTTCATTGTATTTAGTAAAAGGGTCCTAAATAGCAGCTCCTGTTACAGCAGTTTAGCTACATCTATCTGTGTAAATATAATATCCTGACTATTTTTATAGTAGTTATTCCTATGTGAAAAACGAAAAATAGTAGTCAATTCTAGAGGTTGATTTGAATTTTAAAGAGAAAAAAAGGTTCTCGGGCCCTTTGTTCCCCAGGCCCGTTTGACCGGGACCGTTTTAGTATTATATTTGTTACTTTGAACTAACAAAAATATTTATTTACATTGTTAACAGTAGAACATTTTCATGAACTATATTTTCAGATTTTGTTCACTAATTGCTTTATTCAGCCTGTTTTGTTTTTCACGGTTGTTTAATTTCTGTTGTGGCAGGAAAAAGTAAAGCAATATTTTATACACGTAGAGAGCAATTACTACGTATGTTCCGCCATCTACATTGGAAAAACCCAAACTCCTCTAACAATCCGCATCAACAACCATCGCTACTCCTCCACATCACAACTTCCGCACCTCCCCATAACCCAACACTTCTTATCATGGCTGCACCTTTCACGAAACCTTTCGAGTCAGCATCCTGAAAATTCTGAACCTGACTCACCTGCCAATTAAAAAGAAATGGGAGCAGATGTACATCTCTATCTTTGCGCCAACCATGAACCCGGACTCAATTTTATGTAACTCCCTGCAGCGCAATTTCTTCTTCTTCTTCCGTTCTCTTCTTCGTTCCGTCTCTAGTTGCACTTTTAGTATATTTTTCAACACTGTTTCTTTATTCTCTCTTTTTCCTTCATGTTTATAATTATTATTTCCCCTTTCCTCTGATTCTTTGCCCGCTTATTCCTTTAGGAAGCTTATTGGAGATTTCTAGTAGCCTTTGCACTTCCTTCTCCATTTGGTGTTTTCTCCGACCCATCTAGTGATTTTCCCACCTCCATAACATGGCCACATTGTTACCCAGCAGCATCAGTTGGCAAAATGGCGTCTCTTTAGCACAAGTCATGCACCTGTCCGTTCTGTCCATTTTCTCTCCTACCATGTGAAAACACTTTTGCGAAACGTTGCCGCTTTTCTATTGTCTTTGTGAAGTTCCTGTACTCATGTCTCAGCATTCTTCCATCTAAGTATACTTTTTTTTTACCATCTTCTATATAAGATCGTAAAAAAGGTACATGTTGGAATATCAAGATAGGTGTACAGGTAGGGTTGCCACCTTTTGATGAATAAATTACGGGACACTCGGCAAAAGATACGGGATAATAGAAGAAGATACGGGACAAATTTGAAATAGCCTAAACTGAAAGTAACTACTTAGATCCCTGTACTACTATATGACTGTCTGCACAATTTAAAACGTCTATAATAATCAAGAAGACACAGAAAACATCTTACTTCCGAATGCTCACACCGTAAAAGCAATGGCGGACGGAAAATGGATATTTCAATTTCCTAAACACATTTGGTATCTAAACAGCACTTAAAAAATACTGTTAATTCAACACTTTTCAGTGTCCCTGGGCAACCAATAAACACAACAAAGGGCGTTGATTTCGATGAATGTGATGAATCACTGATAATGAACGTGATGTCAATGCTGATTTAACTCAGAGAAGTGTCATGCTACTACTATCACAGTGATGATTCACTGAAATCCCACATAAAACGGTGTTGATTTAACACAAAAAGTGGTGGTCGCTCTGGGACACCGAAAAGTTTTGGATTAACACAGGTATTTTTGCAGTGTTATCAACTGGAGCAAACAGAAGGCATCAGTATTATATCCCCATCCGCATATCTCACGTCGGGGCCTGGAGATGTGAACAGAATTTGCTCGCTAGTCTGCATAGTAAACAGCTGGAGAAAGAGTCCATCACTGTTTATTTGTTCAAATTATCGGTATGTTGAAAATATGTTTGTGAATTTACTACTTATGATACAGGACAATCACTGATGATACGGGACGCGTAAATTTTACCTAAAATACGGGACATCCCGTATTATACGGGACAGGTTGCAACCCTATGTACAGGAACTTCACAGACACACGCGGAAAGCTGTTACCTGCGTTGACCAATATGGCGTTTTCTTACCACCAGTCCCGCACCTGTCCAATTTCTCTCCTACCAGTCGAAAACGCTTTTGCAAAACGTAACAGCTTTCCATGTGTGTTTGTGAAGTTCCTGTACAGCTATCTTGATATTCCAACATGTAAGTACCTTTTTTACCAACTTATATATATGATGACCTGAGATCCAAACTTTCTTGACTTTGTCTTTCTGCCCTTTCTCAAGGATCCTCTCTTCCTTTGCCTCTCCCTTGATCCTCCACTGCTTCCCCCTCTACTCGGACTGACCCCTCCCCCTTAATTAGTCATCCTGATCCGACCTCTCTTAGCAATTGCCGGGGCAACCTAACCTCTGCTCCACAGAGACTCAAAAGTAACTGCGTAAGTGAACCCGCCACCTTAAGCCAACCAAAAAATCCTAAACGACCGGAACCAGTTCTCAACCTTTCTTACCGCACACTTTCAGATACCGAACACAAAGTCCTTTCTTACGGTCTTTCCTTCTCTCCTTCCCGCCATATTGAACATGGCAACCTACTTAATGATTTCCTCATTATGGCCCGTAACCTCAGGTGGCATTACCAAAGGGCCACTCATCCTGACACCTCTCAGACGAGAACTTCTGACACCGAAACTCATCCCAGCCTACACAAATTCCTTCTTCCCTCCGGTAGGGATGCTCCCCCTTTCCCTCCTAACCACCGTGTTGAACTGTACATTTCCTTCATCTCCAAACATTGCTCACCCTGGCATCACTGACACGTTCCTATCACATCACAACCTCACAACTGCAGAACGAAGAGCTATCTCCAATCTTCGTTCTGATCCAACCATCATTATCCGCCCAGCTGACAAGGGATCCACCCCGGTAGTCATGAACTACTGACTAGCAATCCGAAGCCCTCAACCAACTTTCCAGTCCTACCTTTTACCGTTCCCTCGAGGAAGATCCCACCCAATCCTTGCTTAATAGGATCCGCACCTACCTTCAAGCGCATGGACCCCATGAGGGGCTGTCGCGTTCCATTGTCTCTACACTCTGTCCTGACAATCATAGAACTCCTAAATTTTACCTACTTCCCAAAATCATAAACCTGGTAATCCCGGAAGACCCATAGTTTCCAGTATTGGCTCTCCCACTGAAACAATCTCCACCTTCCTTAACCACCATCTCCGACCGTTTGTCCAGGTTTTGCCTTCCTACATCAAGGATACTAACCACTTTCTCTCCACAATCCATTCTATCTCTGATCCTCTCCCACCTGACAATCCCTGTATACCAACATTCCCCACACCCATGGCCTTGCTGTCCTTGAACACCTTGTCGGCAAATGCCCCCGTCCTCGTAAACCGAGTACACCATTTCTGCTTCAGCTAGCCGAGTTTGTCCTCACCATGAACAACTTCACTTTTGAGAACCACAATTGCCTGCAAATCAAAGGCACAGACATGGGCACTCGCATGGCCCCTTCTTACGCCAACCTCTTCCTGGGACGTTTTAAGACCCAATATCTCAACTCCACACCTCTCAAACCTTTCACCTGGCTTCGCTATATCGACAATATTTTCTTGATCTGGACCCACGGCAAGAGTCTCTGGAAGCCTTTCTGCAAAACCTCAACTGCACCTTTCCCGTCAAGTTCACCTGGTCCTTTCTCGAGGGAATACGTAACTTTCCTTGATGTGGATGTCTGGCTCAAGATCTATCGACTTGAGACAGGCGTTCACATCAAACCTACCACCAGTATGCAGTATCTCCATTTCAACAGCTCCCATCCATACCATACCAAACGCTCTTGCTGTCCGGGGCTCCCGCATCTGTTTCTCTGATGACCTGCTCCGTAACTATTTCAGTACCCTCTACTCAGCTCTCACGAACCATGGATATCCCAAACACCTCATCCGTAAACAACTGGACTATGCCCGTAATAGCCATAACTCCAACCGACCTCCCTGCGAAGCTCCCTCCGATTCCAATCTTCTCACCCAGTACCACTCCAGCCTTTAGGCCCTCGAAAAGCTCCTTAAACTAGCACACCCCATACTCACTGCGTCACCTGAAACTGAAAGCGTTCTCTCGTCGGGTCCCAAAATAGTCTACCGCAGACCTCCGAATCTCAACACGATACTCGCCAGAAATGGACCAGTCCCGCCCCCTTCCCCCAAACCTAGCAAGTGTAATAAACCTCGCTGCAAAATCTGTCCTATTTTTGATCCCAGTCTTTCCTTCGTACATCCTGTTACTCACAAGACGTACTCTTTCAGATACTCCAGTAGTTGCATATCTTTCAACCTCGTTTATCTCCTACTCTGTAACCTATGTTCCGCCTTTACGTTGGCGAAACTCAAACTCCTCTAACATTCCGCATCAAAAACCATCGCCATTACTCCAAATCTCAACTTCCGCAACTCCCCATACCCGAACACACTTCTTATCACGGCTGCATCTTTGACGAAACCTTCCGAGTCAGAATCCTGAAAGTCCTGAACCCTGACTTACCTGCCACAGGAATTGATGGGAGACGTACATCTCGATCCTTTCCGCCAACCACGAACTCGGCCTCAACTGCCTGTAACTCCTTGCAGCGCAGTGCCGTCTGCTTCCTTTCTCTTCCTTGTTCCGTCTCTAGTTGCACTTTTATTTTATTCTATCTTTCTATATTGTTTCTTTGTTCTCCCCTTCATCTTCACCATTATTGTTATTTTCATTATTATTATTTCGCCCCTTCCCCTCCGATTCTTTACCCTCTTATTTTTTCAGGAAGCCCCTTACCTGCTCCTAGTAACCTATGCACTTTCTTCTCCACTTGGTGTTTTCTCCGACCCATCTAGTCATCCATAACCTGGCCACACTGTCACCGAGCATCATTGGCAATATAGTGTTTCCTTAACACCACTCCCGCACCTGTCCGCTCTGTCCATTTTCTTTCCTACCAGTTGAAAAGGCTATTGCGAAACGTACTAATTTTCTATAGTGTTTGTGAAGTTTTTTCTACCTTGTTTACCATCTTTTATATAAGGTAAATTGATGAGAAAAATGAAGGAATATACTTACAGCTATATGTTCCGTATTAGAGTACACACATAAACAAATATATACAGGTCATTATAATATTTCGTGCCCACAGTGGCACTTTATCATGTGTAGAGGAGAAAACATACCTTACAAATAGTAATTCTTATCCTCTTTAATAATACACGTCTCCATTAAAAAAAAAGTATCAACACAATATATCGTCGTTAGTCTGAAAGCCTTTCGGAGGATAATGGAATGCGCTTTGCGAAGGAATTGTTACCATTACAAAGAGAACAACAAGGGTTACTATATCCACGGTACGTAAAACACCTTATTTATATTACTTACTGTTCTTTTATTGACTGTAGTCCCAATGATTGGCAATCACTCAAGAATTGTGTGCAATGTGATACTGACGTTTCCTATTTGTAAACTTCTTCGGAGCAGTAAAATAGAAGACACGTTGGATGAAGTAGAAAAGAGAGGAGAAAAATACAATAGTTTGTTCAAAGTAGAGAGAATATACAATACTATTACGAAGAAAATACTTTTATGTATTTAAAATAATCTTGACAGATGAGAGTATTTTTTTTCTAAGGCCCGCGTAGACGATTAAATTAATCGTTCAAACAATTTGATGAAAATGACGTCAGAGATTGTGCTGCAAATTTCTTGAATTTTCGTCAAAGAAATTCTATATAAAACCTGTCTCATTTTTATTGAATTCAAGAGTTTTTTTTCACAATCATAGTCCTTGGATTGGAGGCACCTGACTTTCGCCGAAAATTTCCAGCAAAGTATTTAAGAATGTCCTCGTGTAACCGTGAATGCTGTACGATTATGATAAATTAAAGAATTGCAGTGTTAAATTTTGGGGCAAATGTCTCTAAATTGTCATCGCGCATCTTTTTTTTTTTTTTTTTCCTGTTTGAAGCGATTCACTCGTCAGTGGAATATCAAATACGAGGGATTCTGTCTGACCTCCCATCAGTTGGGGTTTCACCAAAATTCTCGAGCACTCCCACAATTTTAAAATTTTGACGCTTGAAAAATTATAAAAAAAAACATGCAAAGTTCTCCCCCCCCCCCCCCCCCCCACACACAAATTTTAGCTTTCCACCACCCGAACTTTAAATTCTGGCAGACACTTTGCAAACCAATAGCATGGCCTTTAAAAATTAATTAACTAGTGAAAAACTAATAAAAAAATAGAAGTTAAAAACGGATCTTTATAAATTCTCAAAGCATTTTTAATGGTCTTGGCATAACTCTTAATGTGTCACGACTCACATGTCGTGTTTGTGGAATTCCTCTACTCCTGTCTTAATATTCAACTATGTAAGTATCCTTTTTTTCTACTATTTTTGCCATCTTATGTATTCCCGCGTTGGGCTTCCTTTGTTCTGACCACGTGGTCACCACTCTATTTCTTTGTCCTTTGTGTTTTCCTGTCATTCTGTTCTGAGTTCCTTTCGATATTCCTTTGAATTTTTCCACTTTTGTTGCTGGTTTTCCCGCCACCTTCGTGTTTGTCTCTAATTTATTTTATTTTTCTTTATTATTATTTCCTTTTCTTCCTGTGTTATTGGTTTGCTTTTCTTTTCTTAAGTTATGCTTTGGTTTATATTTTCAGTTAATTGACTTCTCTGTACTTCCTTTTTCAGCTTTACTGGACTTTCTGCACTCTCTCTTTTTTCGGCTTTACCTGACTTTCTGCAATCCTACCGGTATTATGTCGTCCAATCCTCGTCTGTTCTGGATTACCCATTTCCGCATTAGCACAGTTAAGTTTTGCCGCATTCTCTCACATGATGAATTCCTGCAATCCAGTCTTCACCTAGGACTTACACCTAAAGGCCTAACTCCCAAAATCCCCCTCAGGTTTCTCGCCATCCGTTCGACACAAGCTTTTTTCTTCTCCAGATACACCTCTGTTGGTCTGACCACTCTAGTACTCTCGTTACACTTTCCCCAAGCCTTAGAACTCTCCATAGCACTTCAGTCTCTCATCAAAATCCTGCTTTCCTTACCACCTCCTCCATTTCTAACATATACCAAACCCTAACTAGCTTCCCGTCTCTTGTTTAACCTGAGATACAAACATCTTTCCAAACTTTCTCGACTTTGTCTTTCTGCCCTCTCTCTCTTTACCTCTCCCTTCAATCTCCACTCCACCCCACCCCCTCTACTCGGACTGACCCCCCGCCTTTAATTAGTCGTCCTGATCCGACCTCTCTCAACAATTGCCGGAGCAACCTAACCTCTGTCCCTCAGAGATTCAAAGTAATAACATAAGTGAACTCGCCACCTTAAGCCAACCAAAAAATCCTAAACGCCCGCAGCCAGTTCTCAACCTTTCTTCCCGCACACTTTCAGATATCGAACATAAAATCCTTTCGTACGGCCTTTCCTTCTCTCCTTCGCGCCATATTGAACAAGCCAACCTACTTAATGATTTCCTCACCTTCGCCCGTAACCTCAGGTGGCACTATTACTCGTCCACTCATCCCGACACCTCAGGCCAGAACCTCTGACACCGAAACTCATCCCAGCCTTCACAAATCCCTTCCTCCTTTTCCCTCCAAACCACCCCGTTGAACTGTACATTTCCTTCCTCTCCAAACAAATTGCTCACCTTGGCTTCACGTTCCAATCACATCACAACCTCACCACTGCAGAACGAGAAGCTATCTCCAATCATCGTTCTGATCCGACCATCATTATCCGCCCGGGTGACAAGGGATCCAGTATTGGCTCTCCCACTGAAAGAATTTCCGCCTTCTTTCCGTTTCCGAATTTCCACCATCTCCAACCGTTTGTCCAGGCTCTCCCTTCCTAAATCAAGGATACAAACCACTTCCACTTGACGTTAACCAGCGACGTGAACTAGGGCACCGGTACCGCCCACTTCGTGAAAATTACCGAAGCTTGCCGAGTGAGTAGTCGTCGAAGCCAAGGAGAGGGAGGGAGAGCACGCCCTCTTCTTGCGTCGAAGCGGCACTTTTTTAAAATGTTATTTAAAAAGCAAAACAGAATCCTATAGGGTATAATTAATTATACCCTATGATATTTAATTATACAGTATTTTGATAATACATTTGAAATGAACCAAGACTGAATACCACCGGCATTTTTTTAACCTCTTAGGCATGAAGAAACTGCTGTCTGGGTTTATTTTTCTGGGTTAGCTGCTTGGCGGGCTGAGGGCTTCTTTTCCTATATTCTAGCGGGAGAACAGTCGTTCGTTGCTTAGTTCGTTGTGTTGTTTGCATTAGTTTTTAGTGGAGTTTTATTTTCTGTTCGTATTTAGTGGAGCAGTGTTTTTGTGTTCGTATTTATAGTGGATTGATGTGTGAGTAAAGTCGTTCAAAATGAACGAAATTAAACAGCATGTATGTTTAGTGTGGTAAGAACTTTGATCATAACAAATCACTTAGGCGTCATGTTTCGAAAGCACATCCGAATAAATTAAACGAAATCGCGCCTCCTTTAAAGAGCCAGAAATCATTTGCTTATCAATGCCCAAATTGTGATAAACAATTCAATCACCTTGAAAATTTCAGATATCACGAACGCAAGTTTCATGCAGAACAACCAATTAAGAAAAGTCACCTTAAATGTGTTCTATGCACTTTTGTAACGGACGGGGGAAAAAATTTGCACGAACATTTTGCGTTACAACATGCTCTTACAGTGGAATCAGAAGAAAAGCGGTTTCCATCATTTCAAAGTTTCATGGAGTGGAAGCAAGAAATTGAAAAGGAGACGCTCACAAGGTACGTCTGTGAAAATCAACGGGGTTCACATTCTGCTGTTGATAATACTAAGAGACATTATTACAAGTGTCACCGGTCAGGGGATTTTGTGTCGCAAAGCAAAGATATTAGGCATTTAAAAATGCAGGGAAGTAACAAGATTAATGGGGTCTGTCCCGCACGTATTCTGACACTTCCTTAATAAGCCAAAAACAAATGGTTGAAGAACGCTTCAGAAATGTTCTTCATAACATCAATACATCAGAAGAGGTGCAACTTTTGAATAAAGCAATTGCATCTTTTGAAGCGACGTTGGAAGCAGTGCGTTCCCATAAAGCTTCCAAATTACTTTCGAAATCCACGACAGCGAAGAGAAACAGAGAAAACTCTTTTCGACCAAGAAGAAGAAAGTTACGCATAAGCAAGGGATTACAAAACCAAGTTCAAATGAAGTACAGGATATTGCAGTATCCTTACTGTTACACCATGAGTGAACCAAGGAAGAGTACATTGCAATGTAATGCTCTTTTGGTGCGTGTGTGTGTGTTTTGCTTGAAACTTGCGTTTTAAAACTGAAACCGAAAGGTGCTGTATATATATTTTATGGAGTGTTTGCTTTGGAACTTGCGTTTTAAAACTTTTATTTAAAATATGATGATATGTATAATTATATTGATCTGGAAACTTTAAAGAAAAAACGAGAGAGAGAGAGAGAAAAAACTTCAGTTAAAATGTGATGTGTATATTTGGAGTATTTCGCATGATCGAACTTCACTACTTTTTTTAACTCGCATTCTCCCACTTATCTGTATCTCATCTGGAAATTCAACGCAGCCTACGTTATAACCTCCACACATGGATTCTTCGGTATAAATAAGGTAAGTGTTTTAAATTTCAAATAAATATAAACTTTAAGAATTTTGTTGTTTTTCCGTAAACCTTTGGCGCATTAATTTGTTCCGTGGTCATCTGTCGGCATGCAGACGACTACTCACTCGGCAAGCTTCGGTAATTTTCGCGAAGTGGGCGGTACCGGTGCCCTAGTTCACGTCACTGGTTAACGTCAAGTACCACTTCCTCTCCACAATATATTCTATCTCTGATCCTCTCCCATTTGACACCATCTTTGTTCCAGTCGACGTGACGTCACTGTATACCAACATATCCCATACGCATGGCCTCGCTGCCCTTGAACACTTTCTCGACATACGTTCCAGTCCTCGTAAACCCAGCACACCATTTCTGCTTCAACTAGCCCAGTTTGTCATCACCATGAACAATTTCACCTTTGAGAACCATAGTTTCCTGCAAATCAAAAGCAAAGCCATGGGCACTCGCTACGCCAACCTATTCATAAGACGCCTGGAGACCCTATACCTCAACTCCACACTTCTCAAACCTTTCACCTGGCTTCGCTAATCGACGATATTTTTGAGGTGTGGTATAATTTAGATATGATTATGTTAAATCAGGCTGAAGTCTACTGTTAAGTCACACACTGTTTAGGTTGTGTAATGTTTTGAGCTTGATTGCTAAGATCAATAGAACGCCATGTTTATGAAAAATGTAAGACAATGGAGTTTCGACTTTCGTTTTTGTATTCCGCGTTTTTAATGATTAAAAATGAAGATAATTTAACTGCACCGGCGAACCTGTTTAAATATGGTGGATGGATCAAGCTATGATTTGTTGTTCTTAAATACCATGTTAACTAACGTTCTGTGTGAAATAGTAATGACTAACATTTGTATATAGTTGTAACGGATGAACTATAGATACTTCCCCGCTACGGCTCAAGCGACTGTAGGAGATTAATTGATGATTCTAAGAGAGTAATTTATGCTGGTTCCCTTCATTGCCAATATTTATAATAATACTACAGTATAAAATCATTTACAACAACATCCACGAGTGTCAGTTTTCTTGAGCTGGACCCACCGACAAGAGTCACTGGAAACATTTCTGCAAAGCCTCAATTCCACCTTTCCCGTCAAGTTCACTTGGTCCTTCTCCAGGGAATCCTTTCCTTGATGTGGATTTCTGGCTCAAAAACAATCGACCTGAGACAGGCGTTCACATCAAAGCTACCAACAGTATCTCCATTTCAACAGCTCCATCCATACCATACCAAACGCTCTCTTCCATACGCTCTTCCTGCATCTGTTCTTCTGATGACCTGCTCAAAAATTATTTCAGTACCCCCTTCTCAGCTCTCACTGACCGTGGATATCCCAAACACCTCATCCGTAAACAATTGGATCGACCCCGAAATCATCCTAACTCAAACCGACTTCCCCGCGAAGTTTCCTGCGCTCCAAAACTTCTCACCCAGTACCACCCCAGCCTTCAAGCCCTCCTAAAGCTCCTCAAACTGGCACACCCCATACTCATTGCGTCACCTGAAACAAAGAGTTTTCTCGTCGTGTCCCAAAATAGTCTTCCACAGACCTCCGAATCTCAACACGATTTTCACCAGAACTGGACCTATCACGCCCCCTGCCCCTAAACCTGGCGAGTGCAATAGACCCCGCTGCAGAACCTGTCCTATTTTTTATCCCAGTCTGACCTTCGTACATCTTGTAACTCACAAGACGCACTCTTTCCTACACTCCGGCAGCAGCATATCTTCGAACTTCATTTATCTCTTACTCTGTAGCCTATGTTCCGCTTTCTACATTGGCGAAACCCAAACTCTTGTAGCAATCGGTATCAACAACCATCGCTACTCCCCCAAATCACAACTTTCGCACCTTCCCAAACTTCTTATCACGGCTGCATCTCTGACGGAACCTTTCGAGTCAGCATCCAGAAAATCCTGAACCCTGACTCACCTACCACAGTTAGAAAGAGATGGGAGCAGACGCACCTCTCTATCCTTTCCGCCAACCATGAACCCGGCCTCAACTGCCTGTAGCTCCCTGCAGCATAGTGTCGTCGTCTTCCTTTTTCTCTCTATCCGTTTCTAGTTGCACTTTTATTCTATTTTTCAATTTTGTTTCTTTGTTCTCCCTTTCCCCCTCTCCTCTGATTCTTTACCTTCTTATTTCTTCAGGAAGTTCCTTACCTGCTCCTACTAAACTACGCACTTTCTTCTCCATTTGGTGTTTTTCTAGGACATTTCTATTCTTTTCCCCGTCTCAATAACTTGGCCACATTGTTACCCAGCATCGTTGGCAACATGGCGTCTTAGTCCAAGTCTCACACCAGTCCGCTCTGTCCTTTTTTTCTCCCCTACCATGTTAAAACGCTTTTGCGAAACGTTGCCGCTTTTTTATTGTGTTTGTGAACTTGCTGTACACCTGTCTTAGTATTCTCCAATGTAAGTATCCCTTTTTCTACCTCCTCAGGTCTCGAGGTTGCAGGATTTTTGATTGTCAATCTGTAGTTGGTTGGTGTACAAGTTTGATTTGTTCAAGAATTTGATTCAAGGTTATTTGATCGTGTACGCAGGCCTTTAGAATGCATGGCATGTGTAAGGTACCTCTTATCTATGTGCATGTATGTTGATTTTCACTACACTACTTGCTGCGGCGGCGGGGGGGGGGGGGGGGGGGGGGGGGGGCGTATAGCAGACATGTCAACTCTCACGCATCTTGCGTGAGAGATTTTGTGGTTTAGAGGGTTTAACGTCTGTATACTGTGGTCTAACACCTGTATTTGTAACTATTTAGCATGTTTTTAGTTTCTCACGCAGCTCCCGCATCCCCCCCCCCCTTCCAGGTTGGCACATCTCCCGTATTCGAACTCCTCTAGCTTGACATGTCTGGTATAGCATGGGTGTGTGTATGATGAATTATACCATTGGTTATATAATGACCACAATTCAGAAAAGGTTGGAAACCAGTGATTTTTGTACCCCCATTCATTTTGACGCACACAGACCTAGCTCCGCTAACAGCCCGGAAAGCAGTGTTGCCAATGATTATTTATTAACTAAATTAAAAGTAGATTTGGAAATAGGTATGTATTTAAAAAAAAATACAAACATATCAAACACAACAGTAACATAATCATTCGTAATTTCAATATGTTTTTATTATAAAAAAATAATACTGCTAAAAGCTAGCCACAATATGCCAAATAGAATACGTGTGTTCACTGAATAACTACGACATTTTCAACAAAAAAAAAAAAAAATGGTCATTAGCAAGGCTTTGGGTTTTACACAAAATATAAACACATTACATTAGCATTTTTCCGTATCAAACATTTCATTCATTGGAATATTTCACAAATAATACTCGACATGTTCAAATACAATAATAAATCAAATGTTTGCATATAGTAACAAAAATGTATTCTCTGACTTGCATATAGTATTTTCTGATAAAATAACTACATACTATTCTAAACGAAACTGTACACTTTTACAAAATAATAATAATAATAATAATAATAATAATAATAATAATAATAATAATAATAATAATAATAATAATGACAATAATAAATAAAAACATGCTCAAAAATGTTCACAGTAATTGATAACAGCTCTTCCTTCACGTGAAGAATTTATTTTCATTTATTCACGATGTGTATGATGGGTTATAATGAATAGTAATGTTCATTCCGTTTCCAATGAAGATATGATCTTATGATGCATATAATTATCTCTCTATATATATTTCTTTTACATTGACATCTAGCTGTGTACATGTTTGACTATTGTATATATATATATACTGGATGTATATAACTACCTATGTTTCTTGTGGGTCACGTTTTATGTTTCTGCTGCCTCAAAAGGCGTCACAAGAAAAATATCATGTTAGAGTTATTATCACAGAATTAAATTTGAAATAACATGAGTGCGTAAGCGAAAGACAGAGATTTAGAGAGAGAGAGAGAGAAAGAGTTACTCCGTGTGGCGCTGAATAAGAGTGACTTACTACAGAACTAGCTTTTGGTAGATCGTCAACTGTTTTCTTTCCCTTTTTTTAACAAAAAAAAAATCTTGGCCACCTAGCGATATGCAGTGAATGAAAATTAACGTAACGTTTCATCATATACTCTTTTTGGTACTAAATTTTCACATTCATAATGCAGAGGTTAATGCCTAATATTTTAAAATACTGTAGTTTCTAATAACAATATTGTCTGGTAACGTTACCAGAAAACGTTGCTCTTTCAAGCGTGTATAACGTTGAAGTTGATATAAATTATTATATTTATTGTGTTCTTTTATAAATCCTTGCACCTAATTCAAATCTGTAATGACCTTAATCACTTCATAATTATTGAAATGATTACGAACACTATATATATTGTGCTAAAATCAAGATTGCAGAAAATGAATACAT
Source organism: Lepisma saccharinum (assembly GCA_022664845.1). Classification (NCBI taxonomy): domain Eukaryota; kingdom Metazoa; phylum Arthropoda; class Insecta; order Zygentoma; family Lepismatidae; genus Lepisma; species Lepisma saccharinum. The sequence continues at coordinate 45,132 of JAGDQP010008778.1, read as the reverse complement.
TATTTTAAACATTTGAACAAAAATATCCCTAGTAGCACAGTTGTTGGGCCAACAGTGGGCCAACGTCAGATGGTCGGACAAACGTTGGCCCACTGTTGGCCCAACGACCTGTGCTCCTACGGATAGTTTTTTTTAAAAAAAGTAGAGAGAAATTTTGATAATTAAACTTTTACTATGAACTCAACGCTCCGAATAATTTAAGTCTTCGTAATATTTATGCTTGAAATAGAGAAAAATGACGCTGGATGATATTCTATATTCTAACACACCTTTCTCCTCCTTGAGATACAGTACCATCTCGGAATTACTTATTCTGATTGTGTTTCGAACAAAGTGTTTAAAAACAACAGCCTCTGTTTAAAACATTACAATCCTAGCTAAAAAAAATATTACACTTTAAAAGACATCATCACTTATTTTTTTTTTATTTCACACAATAATTTCCAACCGTAATTATCAAAATAAAATAATTTCTTTTTCTTAATAAAAAGTAATTACTATTCATTCAGAATATTGAACAGCTGCCATAACAATTTTTCATCATTGATATTTAAATATAATTAAAATTTAATTACATAAAACCAAACTACATGAAACTAGAAAACGAAAGATCATAATTTTCATTCTTCTAACTCTAATCTGAAGTAAAAAACGTGATTTCTTGTACCTCTGCAATATCATTGCACTCATGACTATTATCAAGTAAAGACAGACAATAGACCTTCTTTATCAGGAAACGAAGCATTTCTTCACTCACTGCACAAAACTAGAAACTCAGAAAGAAAAAATCTCTTATACATGAAACGCAACGGAAGTTCCAGTCTACATAATAGTATATTCACTGTTATTTTTCACTTTCTCCCACTGGCACTTTTTGAAGTTTCGGGTTTCGAATTCACAGGAGGTCTTGGTTTCGACGCACTGGTACTTGGAATTCGAGCTGACTCTGTTTTGCTAACATTTTTATTAGTAGTATTAGCTGCTGCAGTTTCAAATTTTTGCTGTAAAGAGGCAACGTGAGACACTTTACTAGCTACAGATGGTCGATTGCCTGGCGTTTTACTAACGTTCGAGGCTGACTTTGTAACGGAGGATTTACCACCACTGTCTGTGCTTGATTTATCCGTTGAGTGAGGACCAACACTAGGCGATCGTCTTCTGTCACTTGCAGACGATGACGAACTGGTAACACCACTATTTACAGTCTTGGTACCCGGTTTCGGAGCCGGTAATGGCTGTCTTGAAGCACTCGCTGATCGCGACACGCCTGCAACACCACTGGCAGGTCCCTTATTCACTACACCTTCATTATTCACAGTTTTATTTCCTAGCGCCGACGGTTTTGTTGAAGCTTTAGTCGCAGATTGTCCTCCTGCTGGTAACTTTGCTTTCCCTGATTCACTCACTAGATCAGGTTTCGATTTAGAGTTCGGAGCACTTGAGTTATTCGACACTTCAGGGCCTTTGGTTCCACAGCTTGTAACAAGATCAGGGGCTTTTGTATTTACATCAGAGTTGGTTGAAACAGGAACAGGTTTTGTTGTCGTTGTGCTGGGTTTGTTGATTTGGTTACTGGCAGGCATGGTTTTCAAAATGCTTGCTGGTTTTGGTGCTGTGGTTGTTGTTGGTAATGGTTTAGATGTGGTTGAAATTGACTTAGAAGACACAGGCTGCTTCCCTGAGTCGGATACTTTGGTTTCTAATTTGCTCCCTGCCACAGGTGCATGTTGAGTCCCTAACACAGATGACGATGTTAGAGGCGTAACCGATGGTACAGAGGCTGGAATCGCCTTCGATATTATAGGTTTCGCTGGAGTTATAGGTCCCACTTTACTTTTTATAGGTAATGGATTAGGAGTGGTGGAATTAGTACTAGTAATAGGAGTGGTTGAAGTGGTAGTACTACTACTAGATTTATCTACATTTTCAGAAGTCTCCTTATTGGTTCCAGAAATGCTGGCAGGACTTGCATTTCTGAAACTTGATAAAGGACCTGACGATCTCGTTAGCGATGAGCTGTAAGGCTTGTATCCTGTGAAACTTGACGTGACTGTAGGCTTTGTATCCGTTTTGGTTTGCTGTGAAAGAGAATTCTGATTACTAAATAATGACGTCGTCGTTGTTGAAGGGGTAGCACTGATAGTCTTTAGTGGACCTTTAAATGTGCTAAATACACTTGAACTTGGAGTAGTTGTGGGTAAAACACCGGATTTTGTTACACTTGAAGATGAAGACGAAAGATTAGAATTAGTTGTTGAGGTTGGAGTCTTTGGGGTTGTAGTAACTAGAGAACTTGGAGTGAGATATGCACTTGTGGTAGAATTTGGTTTCGAAAACTGATTGTTATCTGTCGAACTGTTGTAACTACCAGACGACAAAGCAGATTTATTTGAGAGATTGCTGTAAGTACTACCGCTACTTGGCCTATAGATACTAGAACTGTAAGGAGCATTGACATATGTGCCCAATGAACTACTGGATGACGCAACAGATCTGGTTTTATCTAGTAGGCCACTAAGAACTGGAGTGGTGGTTCCAGAGGTTGGAGAAAGCACAGAATGAGGGGAATTGTATGTATTTGTTGCATCCGATTTTGGAGGTGATTTTAATTCCGATTTATCAGCAGCAGCAGCAGCTGCTGCTTCTTCAGCAGCCTTTTTCTTTTTCCTACCGAGCGTTGACGTGTATATTGATTCAATATTTCTCGCCTGAATTTCAGACACTATTTCAGACAACAAACCCAAGGACTCGGTACTGTTCGCAGATACACTGTTTTCTAAAGGTTTTGGTGATTGATATTCGTTAAATGTGGGTGAGGTATAGCCTGATTTTGGAGGAGAGGGACCTTTCGCTAGTCCTGGACTTGTTATAGGAGCTGCGTAGCCTGACTCACTTCTACGCTCAGGACTTTCTTCTATAACAGCGTAAATGTTGTCGCCGCTTGTTGGAGACGTTTCTTCATCTATATTTGCTAGTGGAGCTGTTCCTTCGATAAGATTGAGGCAATCATCATAACAATTGTCCAAATTCGGGTTTTGATAGCCGGTTACACCAGAATTTTGTTTTGGAGGAGGAGGTCGGGGAGGTGGTGATGTGGGTCTATTAGTAGGAATACTAACAGGCCGCTTCGCTCGCATAGAACCAAAGTTTGGTATATTAGGTCTCTTGGTAACTGCTTCATCTCGCATACTTTGAGCACGCATGACAGGTTTCGTAGGTGATGTGACTTCATTACCTGAAGAGTCTGTATTATTGTCTGTTGTTGAATCACCGGGAGGTGGAGGCGCGGGTCTAACAGGGACAGCTTTCTGTGGAATCTCTATTTCTTGTTGAGGGATTGGGTTGGAAATTTCAAGGTTTCTCAAAGAATCTCGGTCAATCTTCACACCCTTAATGCTATGGTTACGTGGCAGAGAGTGGGTTCCTTGCTTACCCTTCTCCAACTTGGGTCCCTGGCTCTGTGACTGGCTCCGAGACACATTCGGCCGAAGAATGGAGGCGAGTTTGGAAAAAGTGGTATAGCCGCCAGCCCCGCCGCCTTCCTTCCCCTTCTGATCTAATGCCTCGTCATGGCTAGGTTCAGTGGAAGAGGGTGCTGGGAAGCCGCTCTCTGCGTGAGTAATAGCCAACGCATTGGGTGAGGATATGGGTCGTGGTTTAGGGTTAACAGGTGCCTTTGATGGGGGGTTAGAATAACCGTTCGTGGGGACCTCTGGTGCCTTTCTCAGTAGGTAAGAGTTATTCGTATTGGACACGGAAGTCGTGACTGCCGTAGATGGGGTTGAGGAAGTGTTAGTAGCAGGCATAGAGTTGGATATTAATTCTTTTGCTGTGGATGATGTTGTGTCCAGCACAGGGCTGCTAATGACGGGTCTCGACGGCGCTGCTGTCATAATTGGAGTCACAGAGGGCATGACAGAAGCAGAAACAGCAAAACTAACGGTGTTCGCCACTGTTGTATAGGGAGGTGGTGGTTCTGCTGCATTTACACTTCCTGAGGTTGATTTTGTAGGTAACGGTGTGATACTGAATCCTTTAAAATGACCGAAGAAGTTGTTCTGGAAACTTGGTGCAGGAGGTTTATTATTCGCTGTTGCTGGTGTAAACGATTTCTCATCACTTGACGGAGATGCAAATCCTGAACTAAGTCCGTTGCGTTCATCGCTGCTCGATTTCGGCAGCAGAGTGATGGCAGCACCATCGGATCCAACAGAATCGGAAGGCAGTGGATTGGAGATTTCAAGGCCTCGAACATTGTTCCGATCATTTTTAGAGAACGAAGGTGGTCGACTACGGTACGGTGGTTGCTTCTCAGCCACAGATCTGAAAATGAAAAGAAAAAAAGCGTTAAGCAGAAGCAAAGCACAAGCACACAAGCACTAAAAGCAATTCACTATACCTTGTGACAACATATGACAAGCATTTGTCTTCAGTTTTTTATCGGATTTGCCCTAAACTATATATGTGACAAGCACTACGAAAAGATAGTTAAAGTGCGCTGAGGCCATTGAGTCTCTTCTATTAAAATTATTAAATGGATTCATGCCAAAGGTATTAAGCCCGAAGGACTGTCATTACATCGCCAGTATAATAATTTGAATTTTATTTATGATTTTCAGAGCATCTCAGGCGAAGACTGGAATAGGGTGAGGGAGAGGATTTTGGGAGGTAGTAAACCAGGGCCTAGTTTGTTGGTACCATCCCGGCATTTGCCTGGTGTGACTGAGGAAAACCTTGGAAAAACTCAATCTGAATAAACGGCCCCTGAGATCTACTGGATTGAACTGAATTTTATTTAATGTCTTTAGGCAACTTTGGCTGGGATCTATGTATAACAACACAGATACATTAAAAAAGTGTCACCACAACCGAAGACAGTATTGAAGAAGAGGGATGAAAGCTAAGCGTGGTTGTCTATTATCTGATGTTCAATCTAATCATTTTGTATTTATTATATCCCATCTTCACTTTTCACCGGTTTTTTATTTCCAATCTTTAGTGACAGTGGTCAAAGTGTGAATAATCTATGAACGCATAGGAATTCTAACATTGTTATTTAGTCACGAGGTTGCTGGGTACTCAGCTGCCGTAACTCAGTGGTACAACGATGAATTTGCAATCTGAAGGTCCTAGGAACGATCCTAGTGGCCATTCATCCTGACTGAGGTTTTCCACAGTATTTCCTCAGTCATACGAGGCTAAAACAAAAAATTGTATCTACAAAACAGGTCCTGGCCAACTACCTTCAACATCCTTTCCCCAACCCTATCCCGGCCTGAGACGCCTAAAGGCAGTAAATAAATTCAAATTCAAGAGGTCTTCGTTTAGTGTTAGCAACAATAGGATAACAGACATATTGTTTTGTTGTTAGGATGTCTTTGAAATGGAAAATAGCAGCCAAACACTTGATGCGTTTAAAGAATTACAAATGAGTCAGAAAACAAGTATGATATTGGACGAAATGAAATACGCCATAATAATGATAGTTATTTTTGGAATCCTTGTGCAAATATTAGTAATGTTATAAGGTGGAAAAGGATACAAATACACGTGCAGTACGAGTTTTCCTCATAATATCGTGGATAAATGATGACGCTATTATATATGACATGCAAAATACGAGATAACTTTAATATAAGCCTGTACTTGAATGTTAGATTGAAGGATGCATATTAATGAATATAGATGATTGTGCTAGAATGCCCATTTGTTGCTCTAAGTATATGAGTTATGAAACTATCTGATCCTGTTGGAAAAATATATGATACGCTGTGATGCTGAGTCATGGAATAAGGAATGCGAAGGTGGAAATCGAATTTGCATTTCATTGATTACTGAAATGTCAGTATTACTCGTTATTTAATGGTGGATTTCTTAGCATGATGGGTGATACTTCACATACCACTCGAGAATCTTACTACGAACTCGACATATATTAGCACAAACAGAAGAAAGTTTGGACCGACCACCCCACCTCACTTAGTACCGTAGGTCAAGAAAATGTTGAGTGCTACCTCCACATCCCCCACGCGCCGTTCACGGTGCGTGCGTATCGCACAGGGGATAACTTTACCTTTTTTTTATGTGATTCTGCGTTTGGACCTTATTCCGAGAAACTTTAGAAATGTACATACGCAAGGCATCACTATAGATATTGCAATTTATGCTAAAGACTTATTGACAAATGACGGATGAGATTGTGAAGATGGTAACGGATTGGGGTGTGAAGCTCTTAACATTTATAGAGATGTTCTCGGGATATCAGCCAGGTGAAGTCCGACGATAGAGCCGACGTTTCAAGAACAGACATTGTTCTCATCTTCAGTTCCAGTTCATACGTACTGTATATAGGAACGGTAGGAGGCGGAGCTTAAGAATCCGTGTCTCTGATTGGTCGGCCTATAGCTTGACCCTGATTGGTCGTTTTCATGTATGCTTTCTTTATGACTGGTGTCCAAGTCTAACTAAGTTAAAATCCTGTATCTCTGTTGACATTATTAGGTTCTTGTAGTATGGCAAGAGATTCTTTTATTATCCTATCCCAGTAATTGGAGCTCTTTGAGATAATTTTAGTGTCAGAAAATAAAATTCTATGTCCTTCTGTTATGCCGTGTTCTGCCAGGCCTGATTTCTCCGGATAAAATAGCTTCATGCTCCTTGCATCGATGTTCTACTGTTCGTCCTATGTACGTTTTTCCGCATTCACAAGGAATGCAGTATGCTCCTGGTGTCTTAAGACCCAAGTCGTCTTTAACTGGACGAAGTAGGTTTCTGATTTTGACGGCGGTCTGTGAATGGTTTTGATGATGTGACACTGAGGAGACTTTCTTCGTACTCTTACCGGTTGGGATTGGCGAAAATGCGGTCAGCGTGGGAGCAGTAGACCAACTCCCTCCCTCAAGGGCCTCATCCAGTAGTGGGTTGTATATGGCTGTGAATTATTTATTTATTATAGACTAGAGAGTCGTGTAGTAGAATAATTACCAAATTAAGTGTTTAATCAGAAAATAATTAAAATGTGTCTATCGAAACATTAGCCTAGTAAGGAGCAGATGTTTACGAGAAGTATCAACGTAATATTTTACAATAAATCTTCAAATAACAAATATAAATCGATAGAGATATCTCCATTGCTGTTCGAGATTCAAATCTTATCTTAAAATAAAAGTCACGACCGCATCCTTCCCCATTCCTTTTCTGGAACGGTGCATCTGAGACAGCTTACAATTACTTCTAGTTTCTTTGGTAGACTCTGTGCAATTAGTGAAACTATCTTCTATTACAAACCTTAAAAAATATACCCTAGTCACAAATGATACAGTAAAGGTGGAATACGAGGATACATGGTTGTAATATAAAAGGAAATATGACCCACAAAAATACAGAAGTGATTAACTTCAGTCGAAAAGGCATGGTCACAGGAAAGTTAGGTACGAAAAGTTAATGTTGCATGGCTTGGATTGCCACGTAGCCTAAAACGTTCCATGTTATCCTTTCTGACTTCTTGTCTTTTATCCGAGAATATTCCTTTTCGACGAAAGCTTATCACCTTTTTTCTTTTGTGTGTGCATGATAATGCAATATTGCAATGAATAACTATACTATCAGTAGCGTAACTAGAATTTTTGAGCCCCCCCCCCCCCTCCTGCAAAGAACGTTTTAGGGTTCTTGTCCTAGTGCCTTGCTAACAGTATCTCCAAAATCAAATTTCAACAAATTCTTGGCGCATGTAAACACCATACACCAGCTGTGCAGAGCAATGTTGCCAGATTTCTAAAACGGAGATTCTCTCCAGTCTGGGTGAGAATTCTCGTGCAGGAATAAAATTTCCTTCCCAAACTTTGAGGCAAATTCTCTTGTGATGTTCGTTCGGTTTGCCATTAACTATTTTTTTCTTTTCACCTATTTTATGTCCCCTGTAAGGCTCCCTAGAAACTACAACCACCACGCAACGTGGGGGCTCGCGGTTGTAGTTACGCCACTGTATATTTTTAAAAAAGCTCCTTTTATAACTTAGGATTAGATCCACGCATGCGAAATAAGCAATGCATTAAAGCAGTACTAAAGCATAAAATACACAAACATACAATTACTAATATTTATATATTACAATTTAAGCAGGAAATAAATCGCTTCACTTTTTTTCCCCCGCAAAAAGCCATTATATCTTGCTTTAGTACTAGACTATTTAACAAAAACAAAAACGTAATTAAAATACCAACTTTCTATTTTCAAGATAATACAGAATTGCGTGCAATTAAAAACAAAAAAAAAGCATCTTTCCATATACTTTACTACTAACACATAGATTAAAAAAGTCTTTAGTGAGAGAACACGTTTACAACGTAATTAGAACACAAAGTGACACCAACTGCATATACTGAAGCAACAAGTATTGACAAATTTTACAATTGTGTGAACAGTGTATATACTACAACAGTGACATTCATAGACTAGAAATGTACACACTCCCGTCAACAACGATTAGGCTCGAAAAAATAATTGAAATTATTAAAAAAAAAAATGTTTTCTTTTCTCCTGGTTCCTTTTTCAGTCTTTTAATAAAATCTGTACAGAAGGTAGCGATATATCCATTTCACTACTTCTTGACTGCGGTCCAATATCTTCAGTGTTAATTAATAATCACCATTTGTATAACTTTTGTTATTACTGTATAAAATCAGAGCACATAATTTGAGTCGTTATGTCGTGAATGACATCATTCCACTATTTACCGAACAAAAACGAAACTACACGACAAAAAAAAAAATAATTATCTACAGCCATACTTCGAAAGAACATACTGTACTGTTTTTCGATTTACCGCAAGTACGTACTTGATCATAAACGAACAATATTTACCTAAGAGGAGTCCTCATGTCCTACTGTAAAAATTTTGTTTCGTCAAAATATCAGTAAATAAACCAGTATAGGATTGGTTCACGTCATGGACGCATCCAGGAATTTCTTTTGAGGAGAGTACAGGAATATTGGAGGCTGCAGTCTAACAAGGGAAGTATCCCAGGTGGTACGACGAGATAATAGCCGGATTTTGTATACATATTAGCTACTGTGGTTTGATTGAATTAGCAAACATTTAACCCGAATCTAAGTGGTGCTGAAAGCTATTCCCACGTAATCTCTGAAAGTGAGTGGCAGTTTAAAAAAAGTTTTGACTAACTGAATTGTTATTAACGTCCTAAATGAGCTGATGAGCTTCTAAGGACGGGGCCTATACAGTTTTTGGTAAAAGGGCTCCGAATCACTTCGTTCAATGGACTTCGGTAGAAACTGAACCCGTAACCACGCGCACAGAAAGCGAGCGCGTTAACCTCTCAGCCACCCCAAGGTCTTATCTGTTTGGAAGACATCTTCCTCTCCGACGTCAACTGTTCTCAACGAATGAGTGATGATGTAAGAGTGGTTAATAAAGTGAAAAGCGGTTTCGGTTTCGGAAACGGAAAGGCGAGTTTGAACGACTTAAAACTAAGAAATTAGGCAGAATTAATTATTGTTGTTCTTTCAATCTTGTTTATTATATGATGCTCATCATGTCGCCTTTGCTAACAAATTAGTATTTTATATCAATAATCATTAATTTGGTAGATTGCATGTAAAATCACTGAAGCGAAACAAGAGACATATAAAATGAGTAATTAAGCACTGTATGCCGGACAGAATGGAAATACGACCCGAAATAAAAAATTCTTCCCCGATTTTTTTCCCTGGGCTTCGGGTTTATGACAAGTACGATTTATCGTTGCTTCTTACCCTGGTACGATATTCTTTTACGACTACTTCACTAATCCTTACCCTCAGGACTCATCCTCCTGGGAACATCAAGGATATACTTCGCAGGACGAAACACTTCCATATTCTTGCAGTTTCATTAATTACCGCTAACATGAGTTCATTCCAAGTAAAAAAAAAAAAAAAAAAGATTAAATTTAATAGTCAAACTCTCATTATATTTAAAGATTTCATTGTTTCAAGTGATAAAAACATTTGGTTTCTTAGATTGTGGAGGGGGTGGAGGAGGGGGAAGTTGTAGTTTCTTCACCGGACGAAGTTTAGACCTCTCATCCGAATCAGATGAGCTGCTGCTTTCTTTCGGTTTGTTTAGATCTTTCCAATGAACTCTAGGAGTTACGCCCGACCCCTCACTCTGTTGATGTTTAAGAATTGGATACGGCGATCCAGGAAGTCGAGGTTTATTTGCTTGTGGCGGTGGGGAAGGTAGAAACCTCACCTTCTTCACACGTTTTGAGTTTTCATCCGAGCTACTGCTGTCCGAGTCAGAGGAACGATCTTTCGGTCTCACCGGATATACATCATCATACTCATTCTCAGGAACGGCAGTTTTCTGAGTAAAACGAAGATTTCTCAGCCTGTCAACCAAACTCCCGAGAGATATTTTAGGATCATTTGTTGGACTTGCGGTCAATGAAGAGGACTGTATTAAGCCAGAGGCTGGTGAAACGTTTTTGCGAGTCAACTCAGGGGAGTTGGTCAATGATCGTGGCCACAATGGAGGTGCGGCAGGAGTTTCGACAGGTGACGTTTCTTGTGATGAACCTGCAGAAGCTGAAGCAGCGAAAGTTAGTTTCTTGTTCCTTCGCGCGGCGCGTGGAAAATTTCTCGGTGAGCTTCGAGGCGTGAGGATTTTTCGTGAAAGTTCTGGGGAACTGACAGGCGATAAGGAAACGAATTCGGTAACCAACCTCGACGAGGCTTTGCCAAATGATTTCGTTTTAACATCTCCTTTGACTGGCTTAAAATCAAGATTGATTTCAGTACTCTGAACAGTATCTACTTCATCAGCAGGAACGACCTGGCAATATTCTACGCGAGATACCTCTTTAAAAGCTCCTTTCGACCACCAACTTTCTTTCTTAGACTTTTTTTCTTTCGATTTCTTCCTATCAGGCTCATCATCATCATTTCTATCACTACAACGCAAAACCTCATCTATTCTCGTACTTGTCATTCGACGCGGAGAATCAATTCGTATGTATTTTTGAATATTTTCGTTCGTTGTCGACACTAGTTTCACCTTAGTTATTTCTGGAGATCCCTTTCCACACACCACAACCTGAGGCGGATTGACCAAAGTTACGTCATCAGATTCTGGGTAATGTACAGCTTGTTTCGATGCAGATGGCGCTACACTAACCTCCCTATTAGCACAATTATTACTACTATTACAGTGTGAATTTACAGTTTCAGACTTATTGTTAGTAATACACAAACAACAAACACATAACTGAAGATCGCGCTCAGAATCATGCAAAGACGTTTTTATTTTCTTTAAACAGCCGAGACTCTTGTTTTTCCCAGCAACACAAGACCCAGCACCCATGCAGGCTAGCCAAATGTTACTACACGCCCTACGAAGCCCAGAAAAGCACTGGAGTACATACTGGGTAAGTCCATCCGGAGCCTTCTTCCACCAATGTTTCACGTTCCTTCTCGTATAATACGTTGCCAAGGCGATGACCACCACGAAAGGTACGATTCCCAGAAATATTATGTACATGGCTGTGACAACCTCTCGACGAGCTGTAAGAGGAAAAAAAAAGTATATTAATAATTAAGATCATGTTAATAAAAGCTCAAATTTGAGCAAATAAAGAATATCAATGTTACAAGAGATTCCACGGTACAGGGTAAGGCTCTATGAAATTTACAGGATATACAGGGTGTCTCTAAAATAACGGCACAAACTTTGGGATATCATTATTTACATCGCAAGAAAAAAGTTAACGTTGCAGATCATTAGGTACCTACCAGAGGCGTTTCCTCCATATAGGAATGGAGGAACTTCCTAAACTCAATGTAGATAATATTGTTAATAACGTTCTCATAAAAGAAAACGTATATATAATCTACACAACTTAATGAAATCAATCTGCAGCTGGCAACTCTGGATGTTGGAAATGAATATTGTTCCGTACACGGAAGCTGCTGGAGTACTTGATTGAAAGACATTAATGGGGATAGACCCAATATATATATTGATTACGGATTATATACAAAAGATGGAAAATATATACACAATTACTTTTGTATTTACAATGTCGCCCACACACATACACATACAATATATACACATACACACCGATTATAGACGAGACTCGCTTGTTTCAGCACTCAAGGGTCACTTCTCACTGCCTTTGTCTGTTCTTTTACTGTCCACTTGCTTCTTCCTTCCAACCCCCTCCCTCTACCCTCTTTCTGCTCTGGTTTTCTGTAGAAGGACGAGGGTGACATGAGACCACCCACACACACACACACACACACACACACACACACACACACACACACAA
>JAGDQP010008778.1:7510-27111 GCA_022664845.1 Lepisma saccharinum | reverse complement strand
ACTTTTTGAACCCAGACAGACAGTAAGCACCCTAATTTCTTGCCTGGCTTTGTTGATACTTGAATTTCATATTCTTTGAGTGTCCTAATTTTGTTCGTAACTTTCGGTATATTCGGAATTGATCCCCATCTGCTTACCTCTTTCTTGGTTTTCTGCTCTTGTTTTCTCTGAGATTTTCTAGTCCCTTCCTGATTTTTTGTTTATTATACCAGTTTTGTACAGCCAACTGCTTTAATTTCTCTATTTCTTTATCTTGTCCTTTTCTATTAACCGAGCCGCCATAGCTCAGTGATGGAGACTTGGCGTAACATTCGGAAGATCGTGGGTTCAATTCCAGCAGCCGACTATCCTGACTGAGGTTATTCCAGGGGTTTTCCTCAGTCACACCAGCCAAATGCCGTGATGGCACCTTCAACATAGGCCCTGGTCGACACCTTCCCGAATATTTTTCCGTCCCCTATCCCGGCCTGAGCCCTAGATGCCTAAAGGTCATAAGTAAAATCAAATTATTTTGTATTACAAAGGTTCATTCCTCTTCGTATGAAATTATACCACATTTTTTTATGTACGTCTTTCGGTATTTTAAGTATTGTACACGACTACATTACGTCCCAAAACGAAAAAAAAAAGAAGGAACTCTCCCGGCGGTACCCCTTAATGACAAGAAATTTGAAAAGTACTTACTCATTCTCGCATTTCACATAGGTGTCATTGACACGATTGTAGCCGCAGTTCCCATATCGATTGCCATTGGTATTTTTCTCGTAACATTGGCTGTCCGAATTTTTTCCAGATGGACCCCACAACAGTTTGCATTGATCCGAATGAGTGCGGCACGAGCCATGATAACAAAAGGCCTGTAAAATAATAAAAAAAAACGAAGTGGTTGAGTACGGAAGCACTTCAACTGTATGCTTTCCTTATGAATTACTGATGACCTCACTTTTATGAAATTAAACATGCTCAGAACTTTCAGAACATTCTGACAGAACAAGGATTACGAATAAATAAAAAAGTAAAACAAGAGAATGAGAAAAAAATAATTATTATCAGCTAACTTTTCATTATTATCCTTCCTAAATGCCTCCAAGTAAGCGCTATGATTACTCATCCACATGAAATAATTTTAACGTCCTTCACATTCCAAATATAAACTCTATCTCTCAAATACATAATTAAGAGCCGGTTCAGACGAGGCCACTGCAGTGGTTCATTCAAGCCACAGCCGAGGTGATCCAACGAATCCACTCACATGAAGATGGCAACGCGTGACTTTCGAATATACACAAAATATCGTCGACTCATGCACATATTTTAACTCAATACGTCGACTACATACATTTCGGGATATATAAATTAGATAGAGGCTACTTCGATTATGAAAAAAAAAGAAAAAGAAAAAGAGGGCAGTCATAAATATTTTTTCTCTATTCGAAGCTAGAATAAGTACACTGACTGAATGAAGTGGCCAAGTGCTGTGGCTCCGTCTGCATACACTAATGCAAAACAATGATTTGCTACGTATCCACTAAACTGGCTTACCCAAGCCATCGGTGAAGACTGCCTGGCTCGCCTACCCTGTCACAGCAGTGGCTCCGTGTGGATACAACAATTTAAAAAATCCTGTGTATTGCTTAATGAGGCCTGTGGGTGGTTCACCACCGCCACAAAAAGTGGCCCTGTCTGCACCGGGTCTAACAAATTAGACTAAAATTTGATTTATACCACTGAAAATGCAGGAGATTGAAAAAGATATCAGATAGTTACAGCAATTTCATAACAACCACGTACTGCTGGGAGTAGATCAGAGAAGAATATATATATATATAAACAAGTTTAGAACACTGTTTCATTACAAATTTTGTATCGAACGACGCATTTGAAAATAAATGTAGCCAGTTTTAAGAAGAAAAGAGAAAAAGATGGTAACAGAACAACAAAGGACTTGCTTTGAAGGACTGTCGGTACAACCTGAGCGCTGCTGATGATGATGACTATAAACATACAGTTCTACAATTCGACTGAATTATTACTACAGTTTAAACTTGTGCGTTGAGCACACTTTTTTCTCCACTGATCTCCTTGTTGTCTAAAAATATGCACTATACATCGGTTCTTTCTTTCTTTAAGCATATAAATTGGCTTAATCTTTTACGTACACTTCCTCTGTTGCAAGGTTCCCCATCAATCTTGAAGACGTCATCAGGGCAGAATTCAGATTGCCCTGTGCAGAACTCGGGAAGGTCACACTGGTGATCAGCAGATCGACATTCACTACCAGCTATCCGTGGTCGACACGTCTGAAAAGAATTTAAAAAAAAATTAGCTGATATTGGATCAAGTCTATAAACATAACATTCGATGAAAACTGAATTAGAGAAGTATTTTTGAAATAATAATTACACAGACACGTTAACTGAATCTAATTAATAGGAACACTACATCCGTATACTACAGATCATTGAATACTTCCTAATTTCTACTGGAAAAATATGTGGATGATACAAATGATTTATTTTACACCGTCACTAGGATCCCTCTATCCCGAGGAATACCAATCCATTCTTTCTTACGAGAAGAAATATTGACCAGTGAGAAGAGCGTATTTGGTCACTTACCACGTAATTGATAAAGCACCTATTTCAAGATGAAGTGTGTGTGTTGTTTGCCTAACATCATATTCCGGTAACGCACGACAATTAACGTCTTCAACCGAAAACAATGCAATCTTCAGTGCTTCTGAGGCTCAAACCTTGGCTTAAAATGACCATTTCGCTCCTTGGGTAACAGTTCTCCGTCAAGGCATTATATCCGTAGTACAACCTAGAATCTACGCACGAGTTAACGTAGCCCATATACTAGTTTATTAGGGATAGACCACAATATGTTCCTTAGCTCGACAGAAGAATCCCTCACATTATTATTGGTTCACTAGCTTGGCTATTACAACCCTCAAAGAAAGTACTTTTCAAACATAAGGGAAATTCAAGAAAAAATGTGATAAAAGACATGAGCACTTTTCTGGAGAATGCGTTCAAAAAACGATGTGTTGCCGATCAGAGCTGAAACCGGGTTACATTTTTGGTGACCCGGACGTAGGTGATTCGATTGATCCGGTCTTGACCCGAATGAGGAGACTGACTCGTTAACTCAGTCTTGACCCAAACGACCCGACTAACTTTGTTATCCAGTGACCCAATGATCGAATCTTAACCCGATTGGCCCAGTGACCCAACGACTTTATCTTGACACGATTTGACTTTGATCTTGTGCCTGTGACTTGAATCAATAATTTTTGAATTTGTGAGATAAACAGTTTTTCTCAGAATAACGTTTCCGATGGGGAGAGCTATTTGCAAGCCCTCGGTAATATTTTCGTTCTTTCTGTGGGATATAAGACTTTCCATACGTTTCTACTTTTGTTAGCAACTTTTCGGCGTTGTATTCTTGGTGCTCTGGGGGTAAAACCCCCGTTCTCGATCACCTCTGGAATAAACAATGTTAAGACGCCGAAAGTGGGGGCTAAACAATCTAGTGGTTAGAGCGTTGGACTCATGTCCGCGTGGTCCCGACTCCCCGGCTGGAGTCCCACGTTTCGGCGTCCACCCAGCGTCGTGAGACAAACTGAGGAGTCACGTGAATAAAGACGTGACGGCCGCACTCGGTCTAGAAAGCCTCTAATACGCTTGTTCGTGGTCAGGTGGCGCGCAGTGCTGACCAAACAGCCGTCACTCAGGTGGACGCAGTTCCACCAACCGCGGACAGATTGCGTTGGGGCAGGCTCAGGACCTTTCGGTCTGTCACGCCAGTGTTTATTATTATTTTTTTAAGACGCTGAAAGTCATAAGGGAAGAATCAAACACTCTGCTTTGCTTTCTGGGTCATCGGGTCGAAACTGGGTAACTCGGTACAAAACTTGACCCGATGACCTGTTCAGCTTTGTTGCCGGTAGAGGGCAAGGCTCAGTAAAGTAGTAAAATAACCAATGAAGTTCTCTATGGCAATAGTTTGGTCTTCACTTAAACACGCCTAGTCATCAGGGGCGTAATAACATCAGGGGACGCAGATGTCTTGACTCATTAATAATAAAAGCACGAAAGACCGATAGCGGGGGGAAGAGGGGGACGGCAAAGCCTGTAGTTACGCCACTTCTAGTATCTTTAAGGTTATGAATTTTTTTGTACATAAATATTTGATATTTAAATATAGGATTATAAAAGAAGAATCTATACATGTGGTACAATGTTTGATTTTAAATAATACAGAATTCAGGTCTCCATTTTATTTTTCTCTAATACTTCATCATCAAAGCTAACGTGGTTGTTTGATTAGGTAAAGAACTTACGTTCCACCAAAATACGACCTTGTGTATGAAGACATGCTAATACCCATTCGTACACCCGGATTAATAGAAAACATCCAACAAAAAATAGTATGAAAAGCTGCACAAGATGGGAGCACTAAACAACATGTAAGTAATAATCAGAACATGTGAATAATTTGTCGTCCACAGCTTGTTCGTTATAGGCATTTTCTTTGGATCCAAGTGTACAACATCAAAGTCATATCCGATTCGGCAATTAGCTGCACGGGGGAAAACGGTTAATATAAGATCAAGTTACCTTGAGATCACAGCACTCTCCTGTAGCACACGACGCATTTGAGTACAGCATACAAGACGTTGCATTGCAACAAGGATTATCACAGTGGTCCTTCAGTCCACAGTCACACTGTTCACCAGCCTCCACGAAACCATTTCCACACACTGGACTATCGAACAGCCTTCAAAAGAACAGAATACTCATAATAACTATCCATTTCTTCAAGTGAAAAGCTATATTAATGCCTTGTTTAGATTACTAACATTTTACGATGGTGAAACTTATGGGTAAAACTAACTTGCGTTCAGACTACCGGACTTAACTTGGTTATCGTGCTTGTAGTACCATTGCCTGTAAAGAAACACGTTGAGGTTCCCGTGGTTGAGTTAAGAATCTGCTTGTTACACGGGAGAGGATTAAATTATAAAAAATGAACGCAAATGAATTGATTGTGGCCTCACATTTTGTAGATTAGTCCTGCCATCATTCTTTTATATTTTAAAAGTGATACGCGTCACAATTATGCTATATATTTCGATAAAGAAAGAAATAAACTCACGAAGTGATTCGTGCCTAATAACTAACTTGCATTTAGACAGCCGTTTTTACTTACGTTCCAAGATAACCGTCGTAAGTTGACGCTGGTTAAATTTGAAACCCGCGTTAACGGTAACTACCGTTTACATTACTAAAATGAACTCGGGTTAACGTCAACCATGGTAAAATGTTAGTAATGTAAACAGGGCATAAGCCTTCCACGTGTAAAATCAGTATATTTTTCACTTTAAGGTTAATGTAAAGCAACGATCTCCAACAAAAGATGGCAGCACTACCTCCGTTCGATCAATGCCGATTTTTAGTTTTTTCTTCATTGTTGAATTCGTTTGATTGTTGTTGTGGATATTAAAACCTATAACAATCAAGCTCTTTCAACAATGAAGAAAAATGAAAATAAAATTATCGGCATTAATCGAACTTTTGACTTGGTTTTGAACTTTCTTCCCTGAAAGTTAGAACTCTCTAGGCTTGAATTTGTAGAAGCAGCATTGAAATTTCGTGCAACGATAAAAATACATTAGACATATATGGAGGTAGTGCTGCCATCTTTAGTTGGAGATCGTTGCTTTACATTAACCTTAAAAAAATCGACAAAAAGTACAGTTTTTCTGGACATGGCTTTTTATATGGCCAATATAAAATATCACTCAGTAAAGTCGGGCATCATTAAGGGTTTGCATGGGTACTAAAATGGTGATTACCTAGTAACAAGAACATAACAGTGATAACGTTAAAAAGAATGAAATAATTCCATAATTCGTACATTTTTATATCTTCCCGTGTTTTTTTTTTTTTTACTAACAACCAAAGATATTACTTGGCAACGAATCTGTGAAGTGAATAAAAACGAGTAAATGCTTTTTCTTGTCTATTTTTAAGTAAATATTGGGACCTAAGTGAAGGAAAAGTGAGTACACTTTCCATCTGGAGTAAATACTTATGCTTAGAAAGTAAATGTTTCTGTGGTAAGTAAATGATCGAAAAGCAAATACTTAAATAATTGAGTGAGAGATATTTACTTGTATTGTGAGTGATTAACATATCTACGAGTGTATACTTGCATGTAAACTCTCATTTGACGCAAGAAAATACTCATTCACCTGATAAGCGAGAGAATACTTTAGTCGCGAGTAAACACTTTCGAGTATTTGCTTCTTTTTCGTCACTTCACCCAATATACATATAATATCTACAATGATGAATTTGTGTATTGTCCAATTTGTTTAATAAAAAAGAAGTTGAAAGAGACCTTCTATTATTTTGAATTTAATTATTTTCAAATGCTTGTGCTGAGTTTTGTAACTATGTAATACAAATACAAATATTTGTTAACGTAAGATGTATTGTTTATAGTAAATTGCGCAATGACAAAGTTGTAAAAGATATTGTCTTTGAAACCAGGATGATGGCGGCGGAGCGAAAGGGAATGTATAATGTTTGCTTATGTGTGTCAAGAAATGGAAACTAAATTTTATTCACAGATTCCTCACCTGTGTTGAGGGACGGATTTTTGGTAATAATTTAGCACGTTTCCTTAACGGACCTGCCTATACAGAATGGACAAAAATTACTGTACAATATCGTAGAAACAAAAAGTTGTCATCAAACCAACAAAAATTTCCTTTGAAGAAATGTACAATAAAGCACAGTTTCGGAGCCAGTTCCGTCAAAAGTGACGAGGCCCGGTCATAAATTACGCCATATATTGACAAATAATTAAGCCATGTCAGTAACAGACATTCTGAAATGCCTTTTATTTATTTACTAATTTGAGCTGAAAAAAATTAAAACACTTCATACGCACTTGGAAGTCTGCTATTCTTATTAACTGAATGAGTATTTCAACAAAACCGTCTGCTAGACTATCCCCAACATGCATCTGTAGCACACCTAGACCTGACGCTCGGGTAAGTGGGGCACTACCAAGTGACTTATAGGCAGAACTTATCCACAGTCTTATCATCGAACTAGGACTTACGTTCAATCCTGAGATCAAGGGATCCCCACATAGGACGAAGAAAGCCTTACAAGATACTGAAATGAAAAAAGCACCACCCACACGTGCACGAACGTACAAACCAGAGGCGACTTCTGCATGTAGGAACCGAGGATCTCCTTCCAGTCAGAAGAAATATAATTAATAATTAACTTCATTTTTAATTACCATATTGCCATCTCGTGGTCAAATATCGAATGCACTATCTTCTGTCTGAAGGGATGGTGATCAGGATATCGTAGATTTGAAGGACTTACGAGGAGTTGCTATACTTCATAAAAGACAGGATTATACAAACGATAGTTTACTATGTGGTTCGTGGAAAGAGAAAAGAATGAACACTATTTAGAAAAGAAAAGTTACCTTTCTGGTTTATTTCGGAGGCAGTAATCCATTCCATGTTCAAAGGCGAGCATTAAATAGTCTAAACTACAAGAACTCCAATGGCTGGGGCTGGCAGTGCTGTAAAACGAATGTAGATTATATGCGTTAACAAAAGTCAAGCTTTAATTTTAAACTAATCTCATGTTATTTTATCTGTTACAAGAGAACACGGAATGGAACGTTTACCACTAAATAGTTACTAACATATATGGAAGAAAATGTATACGCTGACACAGTTACGTTGTATATTACCTTTGTTACACAGACAATAGGTATTTGAAAGTGTTATTTTAATGAGTGATGGCCGTGATAAATTAGATTCTGAGCCAAACTTCCGATATCCAAATCTAATCTAGCACTGAGTATGGTCTGCACATTACCGGTGTAGACCATCCCCGCCATCTTGGAACGCACTTTCCATTGATTTACATGGGAATTGTTTTACTCGTCTTATATCTCTCAGGAGCGTAATTTTTAACTTCTGTTTTCGCCTAGTTTCTCGTCATGTTATCTTGGACTCGTGCTATTTTGTAGAAATGCAATATTTTACACACGAACAGTGTAATTTTCCCTTGACATATTGTGATTTATATAGCGAACTATTAATAATATATTATACTTATATATTTGAAGGAATTTCACAAACCAAAACTATACAAGAGTCAAAATAACCACTAAGACAAAATTCGTGAAAGCAGAACTTAAATATTCTATTTCTGACAGGCATAAAATGAGTAAAACAATTCTCATGTAAGTCAATGGAAAGTGCGTACCAAGATGGCGGGGGTGGTCTACATCGTTAAGAGTATTGGACTACATATATTGTAATTAACTATTACCTACTCAACTGTCAAAACATACGAGATTCACTTAGTTTACTTTAACTGCTGGAGGAATAGCTGAAGTAAACCCATACATCCGATGCGATAATTAACTGTTCATCATCATCATCATCATCAAGTCTTAGCATGGTATCAATGTCAAGCAAAGACATATTTTAGGTTCACCAATCAATACATTCACAGGGTTCCCATTCATTTGCCAAGATCAAATTCCCTGACTTTTCCAGGACTTTTTAGTGCTAAGATGGATTCCCTGACTATTCCAGGTGAGTGGGAACCCTGATTCATATTTTGATATAGACATTCAGGAACATCTTAATTAAATATACAACTCACAACTGCAATATACCTTAAGTCGATTCCAGACATCCATACTAATACTTATATATACTTGACAATAGAAATCTCGCAAAACTTTCCTTACCTAATTAACATTGTATATCTACCAAATTTGTCATCAATCCTAATTACTTAAACAACAGGACGTAATTAGCTCACGATTCATTTCCCCAACAGTAGGAAAACGACAAAAGAATTCCACTGTGTTAGAGTGAATTCAGACGTCACTGAGCGGCTGAGAGTTATATAATCTGCCACAAGACATACTATACTAACCCTTCGGAATGATGAGGAAAACATGATTATGAATGCACATGTATG
Organism: Lepisma saccharinum; assembly: GCA_022664845.1. Classification (NCBI taxonomy): domain Eukaryota; kingdom Metazoa; phylum Arthropoda; class Insecta; order Zygentoma; family Lepismatidae; genus Lepisma; species Lepisma saccharinum. The sequence continues at coordinate 18,070 of JAGDQP010008778.1, read as the reverse complement.
AGATCTTATTACAATGCAAATGACCCGAGATTGAGACGGAAGTTGATCCTCAATACGTGAGGATATTAGGATAAAAAATTTTCCTTCTTCGAACTTGAGGACTCAATGAATCTAGACATCATTCTTAACGTACTTCTTAAAACGATTTTTAACAATTATTTATCCAACTTGAGGATCACCTCACGCCACGTCACTGATTTTCAAAAACAGGTTAATTTGAAGGAATTAGACAGAAGTTATCTTAAGCACACATACTAGTATCATCTAGTTCTTTAAATATCCTGCAAGGTTCATTTACGTTTGCGCTCTTAGTGATCCTCATCAACTCCTTTTGCATTTTAAAAACTGACTCGTTTTTAGGTGCATTTCCTGAGTATATATATATAAACATAATACGTTAACAATGATTAAAAGAAGATATAAACATTGTGTATATACCTGGAAGAGGGAGCCATGATACATCGATCCTTTGGACATTCACAATCTTGTGTGTCGTGTTCCATACCAAAATTATGTCCCAATTCGTGGGCTACTGTTGTCGCTACGAGACCTATCACGTTACTATGATCCATGCTGACGCCACCAGAGAATTCGTAAGTGCAGATCGGACCCTTCAGCGCTTTACCTACGACTCCACCTTCGAACTGGATTCGTCTGGAAAATACAACCACAAGATATATATAAACAAAGTCTGTTCACAGACTGACAATGAAAGAATAACTGGGGAATTTTTATGTTTATTATGAAATAATGTGTTATTATTATTTTAGCCAAGTAGTATTCTAGTTCTGTACAACATATGGCCTACAATGATTCCAGTGAGTTATATTTATACATGAATTAAAGCTTTTGGCAATTGTTTACTTTTACTAGCACGAGTTTAGAACTTGACCGCACTGAATAGGCTAACCTTACCGTTGACAAAAATTAATGAATTTGACAGGAAAACAAGGTTATATTTATTAACAAAAACTGAATCGTCTATAAGTCCTACATGGTTTAGCCAAGGATGCCTACATAATATACTATTTTTTTTCCATTATAAACAAAGTAATACCCCGTTCACGTCAGTATTTCAAAAAAATAATAAAATGTTTCGCGATATGGTCCTCCGAACAGTCTCGGGTCTTCCTAACGGACTCTTTCCCTCCAGCTTCCCAACCACTATTGAAAATAAACTTAGCTTTCTCGGTTTTTCGCCATCTGAGCTAAATGCCCTGCTCATCTTAGCCGTTGTGATTATATTATTCTTACAATATCAGGCGAATCGTATAGTGAATTCTCCTCCATTCTCCAGTTATTGGGACGGGCGTAAGCCATAATGCTGCTACCACCCATACAATTAATTTAATCTTATCCATTCTCCAGTCGTCTCGTCCCGTTTCAGCTCATATATCTTTCTCAAACCCTTATTTTCAAATACTCGATTCATCTGCACCATCTTTCGCACCCATGAAGTATACCGGCAGAATTACAGTTCTGTTCATTTTCAATTTTAGCCTTCTTGATATAAATGATGTAATACCATTAATTAACATTCTTTTATGACCTGAACTGGCAATTTTCGAACGAAACCTTTCACATTTGAGGGATGACGACGCCCTTGGTAATCACTCGTCCGTACCAAGGATGAGGAAGGTAACGGACAGGGCGTTAGGTGAGATGCCATTCTAGTATTTGCCTGATGCAACTGACGTAAATTCTGCAAAATCTCAGTCAGGAAGGCCGGTAGTAGGGCTTGAGCCCGCGTGCCTTCCCATTACCAATCTGAAGTTCGCTACTTTGCCGACTGAATCCGGGCAGGTTGGGGTAAAAATAAAGCTGTGCCTCTAAAACAGCATGCTTTAGTTGAAGTGTCAAGTTTTCGTTACTTTCAATCAGATCACCTGAAAACATGTATGTAACCCACAAAAAACTGTCGTTCTTATAGTCTGTGGTGAAAGAATAAATAAATAAACAGACAAATAAATAAATAAATAGACAAATAAATAAATAAATAACAAATATATAAATAAACAAATAAATAGACAAATAAATAAACAAACAGACACATAAATAAATAAATTAACAAACAAATAAGTAAATAAATAGACAAAAGGAGACAAAAAGATCGAAAAGTATACTTACGTCAAAAGCTGAGCATTATCGTTTGGATGCTCCTTCACAAGCCTTTCCCGTCGGTAGTGCAGGAAGTTTGTGAGAGTAGTATCCCCGTTGGGAGAAAGCGTAATTTCATCCACTTCCGTCCAAACTACTACACCAACCAGCGCAATAAATATATTGAGAGGCACATACAGCTACAAAGAAACATTGTGAAATATTTTGAGTATCAATTTATACCTTAAAATCGATTGACTAATTTTTAAAAGACACACTACATAGAACCCATGATTTAATCTTCTTCTGTGAATAATATTTCTTCTTTTCCTCACTGTCATTTTGAAAAGGACCTAACACACGTTCGAACCGTTAATAATACGCTTTCATAGTCTCTATCATAGTTATTTACAGTACACTGACACTGACACCATGGAGGTTTAAGTAAACTTTCCCTTTACATTCCCTCTGCGCATTAGTAGCACATTTCCTGAAATAGGGTATTCAGCGAGCAATAACAAAAAAATTCCCGGTTTTCCAGACTAAACTCACTTTTTTTTTTAGATTCTCGTACACACTTATTTAAGAGAAAATGATATAAAAATAAGCTTGATTTCACCTTCCACACGCAATAGCGGGATCTACGTATGAAACAGTTTTAATTAGGTTAAAAATAAGAGATGACCGACCGTTTGTAGCTTTAACACAAATTCCTCCAAGTATGTGCAACACTCTTCACTGCTCCCCCCCCCCCATGGGCAGGAAAAATCATACAATTTCCTGATTTTTCTGTGAATTAAAGAAAATTCCCTGACTTTTTTCAGGTTTTTTTAGACCGCTGGACACCCTGTAAAAGTCACAATGGAAAATCCTGTGTCATAGAAAATAATTTCACCAAAATGTAAAAACTATTTTTATTTACTGTACAAAACTTCACATCCGGATGTGATAGAAATATTTTGACATGAAATTTAGAATTAAAACAGACAATTAATTTGTCGTTCAGTGTCAAATAATACACACTACAAAATATATTCCTCTCTTATGCACAGTTTCCTTTCTTCTATGTTCCTTATTCCCTAAAAATGCTCGTGGTGGAAATATATGTTTCTAATTAATTTGTTTCAGCGTTATTTCGAAATCAAAAGAAGGCCTGTTGATACTAGGGGTAGGCGGAACCGGATCCTGGACCGGTTCCAATATCCGGTTCTGTATTCTCGTAGCCAAGATCCGGATCCTAGACCAGGTTTTAAGATCCGAATCTGGATCCTTGTAGGCAAGATACGGATCCTATACCCGGTTGCAAGTTTCGAATCTGGATCCTTCTACTCAAGATCCGGTTCCAAGTTCCGAATCAGGATCCTTGTAGGCAAGATCCGGATCCTAGACCCGGTTCCAAGTTCCGAATCTGGATACTTGTAGCCAAGATCCGGATCCTAGACCCGGTTCCAAGTTTCGAATCTGGATCCTTCTACCCAAGATCCGAATCTGGATCCTTGTAGGCAAGTTCCAGATCCGGTTCCAAGTACCGACTCAGGATCCTTGTAGGCAAGATCCGGATCCTAGACCCGGTTCCAAGTTCCAAATCTGGATCCTTGTAGCCAAGATCCGGATTTTGAACCCGGTTCCAATATGAACCGAATCCATATGCCCATCGTTGGTTGGTATGTATGCAAAATCCGCACATCATACGAATTTATTTCCTCCTAAGACATGAATGAAAAATGTCCCAAACATTTGTTGCACTTAAATTGTACACAGCTACTTTATGTATGAGCTGTTTCGATTTTGGATTCGAGGACAATACCATGATTACTTACCAACGGGCGGTCACCCTTGAATAAGGACACGTTATCATGAAACTTAGCATTGATAAGCGAAGTACAATGACTTGCTTTAAATACTGTTAACAACATAAATCTTATATCTTTACTGAATATCCTCTGTACGTTACTACATATGAATAGACGGACCAGATTACGCAAATAAAAATTCTGCAAAACAATTCAATTATATATATAAGAAAGAAAAGACTATATTTGTGGAAATGTACTTACTGCATTAATAATATTAGCGATATCTTTGCATCGATTATGGACCTTTGGTAAATCTTCCCCCATCTCCTTATATTCCTTGTTATCCACCACTAAAACAAGCTCTACGTAACGAGATTGCTTATTGGCATTGTATGGACCACGAATTACTTGTGTGCTGCGTTTATACTGGAAGAAAGAACACAAAATTAATGCTGATTACATCACAGTAAAAGAAAATAATGCTAAGTATATCCACTCATACGAATATATAAACATAAAAACAGGCTTAATTAGTTAAAATTTTTACTCTTTTCCTTTAAGGTTAATGTAAAGCAACGATCTCCAACAAAAGATGGCAGCACTACGTCCGTAATACGTCTGATGTATTTTTATCGTTGCACGAAATTTCAATGTTGCTTCTACAAATTCAATCCTAGAGAGTTCAAACTTTCAGGAAAGAAGGTTCATAACCAATTCAAGAGTTCGATCAATGCAGATCTTTTATTTTATTTTTTCTTCATTGTTGAAATCGCTTCATTGTTGCTGTGAATATCGAAACCTATAACAATGAAGCTCTTTCAACAATGAACAAGAAAGAAAATAAAAAATCGGCACGGATAGAACTCTTGAATTAGTTATGAGCTTTCTTCCCTGAAAGTTTGAACTCTCTAGGTTTGAATTTGTAGGAGCAGCAATGAAATTTCGTGTAATGATACAAATACATCAGACATGCTTCTCGTGACTGTCAAATTGCACACAAACGACTTAAATACATTATATTAAGTACGCAATTTACCTGAACTTCTCTGCTAATTACTACAAGAACAAGAGCAGATATTGAGAAAACAATGTAAAGTAATTTATCAGTGTAGAGAAAAGATTTGCACTTACGTTTTCCCATTATTTCATCTGGTTCGTCTACTTGATTTTAATGTCTATTATTCCTTTGCTAAAATATATATCATCAACAAAGTAGTGTTAAACGTTTAATAAAACAAACTGCCACAAAACCAGAAGGACAAAAATGATTAGTTCTCCAACAATTTGAATGGAAATTATTGCAGAAATCTGTGTAATTTAAAGGTAAATTAATTATGGGAAATACTCGGAAAACAAAATTTCATTAATATATTTAAATCGGTTTATTTTTGGAACCCACTTTAAACTGTAGGTCCAGTCCTTACGACGTTGCCTGCATACAACAGTAGATAATGGAAACTACTATCAGTTTATGTTGTTCAGGGATGTCCCAGTGTGCGGACAGAATCAGTCATCATCATTACTCTGAGAGAAATATCACTGTGCTGTGCGTGCTGGATAGTATCTTTCGTCATGTTTTCTTTGATAATAATATTTTATAGAAATGCATTGTTATCCACACGAACAATAAAATTTTCCGTTGACATACTGCGTTTCATATGGTAAATTATTACTAATGCGTTATTCTCATACATTTGAAGAAACTGCATAAACGAAAACTATATAAGAGTCAAAATAACCACTAAGGGAACTTACGTGGAAGCAGAATTTGAATATTCCACTTCTGAGAGGCATAAAAAGGGTAAAACAATTCCCATGTAAATTAATGGACAGCGCATAAGAAGATGGCGGGGGTGATCTATACCGTTAACCTTCAAAATTCCCCTACGATCAGAGTGGAGACCTCATTCATAGTCCTTCAAATCTTTGAGAAAATTCATTTCCTGGTAAGAAGTTTACGTAATCTATTTCCCTTATCCTCATTTCCCGGAAAAGTGCCAGAATGGAGACTACATTTTGCAATTGAGCTAGTCATATGTTATAAAGGAAGCTAACATTCGAATTGTTTACTTTTTCTGTTTAATTATTTTTTATCTATGATTTCGTAATGTTTAGGTAATTCCAGAATATTTCAACAAAAGTTATAAATGATCAGGCATGGGCAGTATTGCGATATAAAAAATTAGTATCTTCGCAAATACTCGATGCTTCGGGAAAAAGCATCTGTATCGAAGTACGCGATCCTTTTTAAGCTGTATCGAGTATCGGAATAAGCGAATTTTACTTCCTGAGCAAGTCAGTCCAGTCGTTGAGAGAAGAATGCAAGGAAAAGAACACGTCCAAAAATATAGATGTCACTCGTGATCTGCGCTGGTAACATCGGTAGAAATGACGTCACATCTAGATTTACGTCTTTTGTACCACTGTTTATTTTAGATTTGTGTTCGTCAAGCAAATCATGTCAAGTATCAGAGAAATATTGAGATACTTTTGAGGAGTATAGGTATCTATCTTTTAATCATTACATTTTGAACAAAGTATCTTTCACTCGTTACTTTTTTGAACAAAGTATCGTGTATCGAAATCTAGATGTTTTTTTTTTCTTGGAGTATCGGTATCTTCTATCAGATATATTTCGGCAGTATCTTTTCCATGACTGAGACTGATATTAATGACAATTTATCTATAATCTAACTTCTGGCATGTATGGTCTAAACATGTCTAACGGAAGAACTTCCCTTGACGACGGTAACTCTCCGGGAAAAGGCCACAGGCACTACAGAAGATTCCATCATAAATTCTACTTGAGAAAAAACAACTACTACTGTATATAGCTCAGAGACCATTTTACATTGGAGGCAACAAGAAAGGGAAAGAATCAACCATGGCCTTATTCAAGGTACTATCCTAGCATTCGCCTCGTGCCACCGAGGGAAGCCAGAGAAAAATCTCAGTCAGAATGGGCGCGAACCTACGACTTCCGGAGTGCAAGCCAACATTCTACCAATTAAGCTACCGTCACTCGGAAACTGAATTTATTTCTCAGGAAATAAAACTGATTTCTATTCTATACGAGAATTTACTATCTAGCGACAAACCAACTGCTAGAATATGGCCACTATAACTATACCCCTCAACCCAATGAGAGGGATTTAGTAATTTTTGGGCGAGCCTCAGGTCTACCTTGATTATTAATTTGCCACCAGAACCACCTCTGGAAGAATGTTAATCGAGTTAATTGAATCCAAGCTTTTCTTTCCATGAAAAATGACATTTTCAAACAAACAAACAAAAAAAAGTCCTGTGAGAATAAAATTTTGCTCAGACAACACGCTGAACAAACTACGAGCAACTGTAAAGCTAATACAAGAATACCTCAAACAATCTTACAATACTAGTGTTTGTGCTTTACGCAGCATTTCTTATGTAAGGTACAGTACTTCGAAGTTTCCAATTCCCCCTGCACTCATCTTCAGAATGCAGGCGAAACAATTCATGACACATGAGCAACTTTCATTAGAACACAATGAGGCAGTAATATTTGGCTACGGTGGGAGGCGAAATAAATGTTCATTTTTAAGAGGGAGTTTTACACATTTCTAGAAACGTCATGATTTTATCCAGTTCTTTCGAAAAAAAAAAATCTAACGAAACTTTAACATAATGCAGAATTGTTTTCTTTCGATTGATTCATAGATGCACACAGTGTTACGAAGTAAAATCAACAAAATCCCTTCACGAGATTCCTGAGATAAAAAAAAACAAACTAAAGAGCAGTGTTCGATTTGTAGCGGGGGATGGTTGGGATTATCCCCCTCTCAGCAAAAAAAATTCTCTGGTACTTCCTACAGATATAGAACTCTAACCTGGAATGTGAACGATCCCAAAATACCGTATAATACCTAATTCTTCCCCCTCTCTGGAAATTGCACAAATCGAACACTGCTAAAGAGGATGTACAAATGCTTAGTTTCAGCGCTACAGGCTGCCGAAAGCTATTAACAGTAGAATTGAGGCGGCATGACACATTAAAGACTTGAAACTTGCTCTTTCCAAAATTGTGCTCAATGGATGCGCAAGGCAAGTAGGATATTCCCAGACGTTTTCTGGAGCAAATATGGGTCAAAATAAGCACGAATAAAAAGACTTCCCGTATGAGTACACGTGATCACTGCCATTGTTTGTTGAAATGTATGTAATTTCTCCTGTTTGTTATGCAACTACGTTTTTTATTGTTCTGAAAAGGAAAACTGTTTGAGATACCGACTTGCCGCAAATAAATTATTGTTACTTGCTGGAAGCTAAGCCTATTCATGCTTATTTCGACCCACCTTTACTTCACACAATTTCTGGGAATTCCCTACTTACTTTGGGGAAACCCTTTAGCATCCATTGCTCAGTTTTTAAATATGCATGTTTGAATAGAGGGTACCACCCTGCTTCAGTTCTCCTCTGAAGTTAATTTTCTCACATTTTCAGCAGACTATAGCGCCAAAACAAAGCATTTGGGCACCCTCGGTACTCTACACTCTTTTTCCTATTTTCATGTCAGTAATATTTCGTGAGCTGAATTTGTCTGTGTTATTTAGAAGCACTGACTATAAGCACCTCTTACGTTCTTAACTTGCAACTTATATATTGTTTTAAATGGCAAATTAAGAACGTAAAAGGTACCGGTACTTAACTGCCACTTATGCACTGGTCCCTGAAAACCATTTCACGCACTAGGACATACGAGGTGTGATAAAAAAATACGGTGAATAATTTTATTACGAACAAAGTAATAAGCTAACATTATTTTGAATTAGTCTCCTTCAAAGCACTCTCCTTGGCTAGCGATGCACTTACCCCAACGTTGGTTCCATGATTGGAAGCATTTCTTGGAAGGCTTCTTTCGGAAGGGCCTTCAGCTGCTCCGTCGTGTCCCTCTCAGACTCAGTGTCGGGAATGGTGTCAAAACGTTTTCCTTTTAGCACGATTTTTATTTTAGGGAAGAGCCAGAAGTCGCATGGTGCTAAATCTGGAGAGTAAGACGGATGTGGACAGACAGGAACTTTTTATTTTGGCCAAACACTCGCGGAACAGTCAAAAGTCTGGGAACAAATTTCGCACGCACTCGTCTCATTTGCAAATTATCGGTTAAAATGCTTTGCACGGACCCGTACGAGATGTTCAGTTCTTCGGTAATCTCTCGAATAGTCAATCGCCTGTTTGAACGAATCATTTTTGCTACTTTTTGCACGATTTCGTCTGTTTTAGAGGGAGGTCGAAGGACGTTCCGACCGTTGCTTATCTTCAACGGCTCATTTCCGCTTTCAAATCGCTCATACCACTTGTAAACAGTCTTCAGAATCACCACATTATTGCCATACAGAGCTTCTTTGACATTTTTTGGCAACTTAAAACAAAACTTAATGTTAATGCGTTGTTCGAAATCCTGATGCGCGACAGACACGGTAAACACGACCTCACTCTTCCGGCTCTGGAAGCCGACTGACAAGTCACAACTTGTTCAAACTTGACACTGACTATCTCAACGAATCAGGCTATTGGACTTACTATTTCAAATGGATGTAGCGTCAGCAGTTGCTGCTATAAAAATTCATTCGCCGTATTTTTGATCACACCTCGTACACGTCTTTAGTGCGTAGCATACGTGTGACCATATAATTGGCCTTAGTGAGTCGTATTTACTTTCCCTGCTCTCTGATGATGAGTCCAAAAAGAACTCGAAACGTCATTTTTTTACGTGAATGAAAGCATGCAGCTAAGGCACTTTATGATACAAATGAAGTACCGCACATACTAACACGGTACAGTCTTAGAGCTTAACACGAAAGCAGGATGGAAACACTGACAACAGCAGGTGCTACGCACAGTCACTGTTAACTCACCAGATTCACTAGAACAGAAGAGGCAGAACCAATACCAGAAATTTGAAGAGCGATGTATTTACCTTCTTTCTGACCCCTTATATTCAACATAGTTAGCATTTACTTACCCTGAGAATTCTGTGAAATTCCTTATTTTCTAAGATATGATGTGGTATCCCTGAGTATCCTGAGAAAAATTAAAAAAAATATAAAGAAACTCACAAAATTCCACAATAATCATCATTAATAGGATTAGTTTAATTTTCCTTCACAATTGAAACCAATTTACAGAAAAGAAATATGGTAAAACTATATTTTATTTAAAAGTGACTTGCCCAGTTGTGACTGTAGCTCCCGGAAAAAGTAAGAAAACTATTTGCTACATAATTATATCATGCGCGTAAGGGGTGGTGGTGGTGAAATATTATACAGTATTCACACGAGGACTCCCACCTTCGCAAACATGTAAGTACAATATTTTTCTGCTGCGTATTCGCCATCGCCATAATTGATTGTCAATATTTTATATTTTACTCTCTTGCCCTGTCTGTCTGTCTCTGTTTTTAATCTACAAAGAAGATAACAGTAATTCGCCGAAACGTCAAATATATAATTAGTGCATACAACTCCTGAGAGCTACAGTCATGCCTGGATAAAATGCTATTAATAGTTAGCTCGCTTACGTTATGGCAGTTACAGTAAGTTAGATTACATTATTACCAGTGCTGGAGATGGAAAAGTTTTACTCGGGGAACGCTGAAAATATTTCTCTACGAGATCTGCCCCCATCCTCC